>VYZP01018815.1:6978-24162 GCA_013400635.1 Hypocryptadius cinnamomeus | reverse complement strand
AGAATTCTGTAGCTTCTGACCCAGTAATTCAACGAGCAGCCAGGGGTAGAACAAATCACTGCTACATTCCCAACCTTCCAGTGGACTACAGAATGATTTCCAACTCCATCAGGTTGCAAGAATGTGGACTGCTATGATTTAACTTCCTGCCATTCTGCTCCAGCTCCTCATTTGCATTTTGGCATGATTTTAACAGTTAATTTCTCACAAACAAGTAGTGTTAGGAAGTAATGCTTCCTTCCACACAAGAGCTAGAAATGACGGCTGCCTGTTTCTGAAACCAGAAGGTGTAATAATGCCACAAAAAGCTGAAAACAAGCAGAAAAAAGGTTATTCAAAAATCTTCTAACAGTTTCATGATTTGTTCATTGAAGCCAAAAGCAAAAGTACTGACTGTGGAAGCTACAGTCCCTAATGAAGGCAGTATCAAGTGAAGTCAGAATATTATTTTTTACTTAAACAGTATCTACTTTCCACCTTTTCTGTTGCACTGAGAAAAAGCTCCAAACTGCTTGCAGTGCTAAGCAGTTCAGCAGAAGTAACTCAAGTAACTGCAGAACAGGATTCAAAAAGCTGCAGTGTAAAAAACAAGACGAGTGGTGGTGTGTATTACACCTTGCTCTTAATACACATATAAACTTCATATTCAAAATGTACCACCCTGAAGCATAACTTCAAATACATTAACTCCCTCTTTTTCCTAAGATATAGTTGACCATGACTGCTAAAATTTGTACAGAACAACTTGGTTACAATTACATGGATATTAATAGCAAATTTCAGTGTGTAATTTGTGTATATGGCTGTACTCAGAGTATAGAATAACACTGGATTGAAGCTAAAGGAGCTACTAAATTATGTGTCTCTATCTAATGAAAAAAATAAGATTTTCAGCATCTTCCTTAAGGTTTAATTCACAGGGAGAGATTAGACAGAAAAATTACCCTTGAAGTAAAACTTTATAAGCTATTCATCATTTATGAACCTGTCAGATAGTCATAATTCACTGGAGAAATGAAGAGAGCTGCTAATTGCACATGCTCTAGTACGTGCAGTTTACATACAAAACAAACCCAGCACTAGGAGTATAACCTGTCTGGACTGAAGCAAAATGTTAGTGTCTTGGATTCAAGCTGGGATTCTAACACTGCAAACAAGCTTGCTGCTTGTCTGCCTTGTACATTCCCATCTGCTTTTTTTAAATTAATGAAACACTTATAGTCTAGGACAACTTAAATAGCTTGCTGCCTTTAAACAGCTTGCTGCCTCTGAACATATAACTGGCATCTGCCACCTCAAATACTGCAAGATATGGGGTTGGGGGAGTATAAATTTTACAACAAAAACCAGCAGGTAACTTTTAATGAAAAAAAATCCACATTTCTTTCAGGTTATCTTTGTGCTTCACTCAGTTTTCTGTTATTACAAAGCTGACTCCACTATGCAGCAGGAAAGGATGGCCAGTATGTTAAGAAATCATTTCACAAAACCTCCTTCTTCATCATATGGTAAAATTGATGAACACTAAGTTAAGTCTGTTTTTAAGGGACTGAGAGTGAAAAGCTGGAAAAGAAAAAATTGTAGTCTGTACATAAATTGTTTCCAGACATGAAAGAAGATAGAAGAAGACAACTTTAAATATTAATTTTGTAATAGACATTCCAGAAATTATTTCCACTGAAAAATATAGTATATTGCTAATAAATAAGAGAAGATAAAGAACTCTGGTATAATCTGATCGATTTTTAAGTCAAAAGTATCACTATCCAATTTCTCTAGGAATAAGCTATTGCTGGAAAAGATGTATTCAGAATAGTCATGTGCAGCAGGATTAGCTCTGTCAGCTAGAGGGAAATCATCTGAACTTAGAAGTCAGTGTACATATTTTAATAAGGTTTTTGAAACCCCTCATCAACATGGTTTGCACATGCAGTCTTCTCATCAGTCTCTTGCTGCACACAGCTTGGAGATGAAAAAAAAGGCTCTTCCATATAAAAAGGAAAGTTTCTATTTTAAAAATGAAAGCTATCATTATTCTGGCAGAAGTTTTGCTGGCAGACAGACCCAGGGATGGATTATAAGTAACAGGATGTGGAGCAACTGGTAAAATGAAGCAGCCCACAGCTGCTTATACATTTCTAATGGAGGACAGGATCAGAAACGTTAAATGTTTTTAGCCAACCTAGAGGGGACTCTGTCACAGATCCATCCAAGCATGAATTGTTCTGGAGATGATTTTTATCAAAGGGACGTGGGAGAACTGCACTTACTTCCTGAATCAGTTAACCTGGTTTCTCTGCAGAGATAGAGTCCCAATTTGTTTCTCTGGCAATCTTAAAGAGAGGAATCCCTACTGGAAACAGCTGGAGTGAGATGAAACTGTTATATCTGAGAATAGACCTGAGTGCATTCAGATATCCTGCTGGCAGTTAATGGCTAACAAGATTTGGATCTTAGAAGGCACAGAGTCACTGTTAATAGCTGGTGAAGCCCACTTCTGCTATCAAGCTTCTGTGAGAAAGATTAAAAATGTGTTCGCAGCTCCACTAGCATGCTCTGGGTAAGACTTAAACCAGCTAAAATATGTCTTGCCTGATGCACACCTTCATCTCTGTACTTTATTCTGTGACAATCCTGGTGTATGTTCCAATATGAGGAAACTACTGGAGCTGTTAATAGGATAAGTTGTAGGCAGCCACCTTAAATGCTCTTTGATACTCATTTTACCTATCTGCAAATGTTCTGTTGAGACTGCAGTAGATTAAGGACTGTACACAGGCTATGAACTATAAAAATGTTTGGGATTCAAAAACTGCTGTGTTTTCATCCTCAGCAACAGAATTGTTAGCCTTAAATACAGCAGCAACAGATGCAATCCAGTATTCCTTTTGTCAATTAACAAACATAGCAAATGCTAGGAAGAGAGAGAAAAATCTCATTCCTTGAAATTCACAGTGTGTGTTTCTGAGCTAAAACGGCTTGAATCTGAAGGCAGTTAATAAGCTTTTTGAAAGAAAAGGAGGTGACCACGCACACAGAATAACATGAAATCCAAAGTGTCTGGACACTTTACCTGTCTGTCTAAATTGCACAAGTTCTTTACAAGACCACCCACCAGTCAGTCACTTACTTTGAATTTGCACAACAACTAATTTTTGATCAGAGTTCTTAAAAGCAACCAAAACATGTAATTAATGTTGGCCAGAGAATAGTGTAGGATATAATAATCATAAATGTCCCCAGCTCATTAATAGCTAATATTACTGTTTAGACACATGAGTAAAAAATGGATATAAAACCGGAAATACTGTGATGAGTAGATGCTGAAAGTAACACTAATTTTAGTACGCAGGGCAAATGAGAAGCTAAGTTTAAGAAGAATACACAGAAAAGGAACCATTCCCATAAGGCAAAACAGAGTGTATAATTAAGATCAAGCATTTGTTCCTCTAGGCTGTATCTGCCAGAACGAAGCAGGCATCCTGGCAAGATTTTCCAACATCCATGACCCGTGTGTTGCCAATTACCATCTATCTGGACTATATGTGTACAAGGTGCTGCCTAATCCAAGGAGCAGAGCACAGAGATCCAATGAATCCTGCTCTAAGCAAAGTCTTGTCATCTTTATCCCTAGGATTCTGGCTACCACTGTACTAAGAATGTGTAGTACTCTAAATGATTAAGTCTTTATTTTAAAAAATGGTGGAATGTTTCTCAGCTGTGCCTGACTGCTCCCCAGTTTGATATTCAGCTTGCCCTGCATGCAGAGATCCCCCATTGTCATCACTGAAGACAGACACTGCTCTCGGAGCCACACAGCAAATCGAGTCTGTTGTCTCTGTGTGAAGATCCCTAGTGCATGCAGAAGGAGCAAAGATACATCATAGGGAGCTCAGAGCTGTACTGTATCCCATGAAATCTGAAGAATGTGTTTGGCCATAAAGTACAAGCATATGTCAGATTTGCAGCCTAAAGCACTTGTTTATCTAAGCAACATGCTGATTTCTCAGTATTGGGTTGAGCACCCATTTACTGCAAAACTAAATATATTATTCTCATTTTTAAAGAGAAGTAGGAGCCACATATTTGTGAACCTCCCTATATCTACTCCAATGCAGAAATTACCTTCTTTTTTCTTTTTTAGCTTAGATTTACTTTAAAAAATTTAGGAAATGCCAACAAAGAACATCTTGACTTCTGCAAACAAGGCAGTTTATTACACCAGTTCAGGGGCTTCTTTTATGTTATTCCGTAAGCCTACTTCAGCAACAGATATTAAGAACTTGAATTGTATGTTTAGTGTCTTCACTTTCCAAAATTTATACAGCTGTCTGCAGGCTATGTGATCTAAAATATTTAATGCAAAGAAGTGAAGAAAATGAAAAATCCATTCTTTTAAAAACAGACAGAAGCTGGCTGCTTTTTCTATGTTCCTAGTTCATGCTCACACAGGTATAAACTATCAGAGCTCTAAATGGTAGTACAAGAGTGTGCACCATAATTCATGAAATACAAGTACAAATACGAAATTCATGAATAAAAGAAGCTCCTCAATCTCTGCCTCGGTGTGTGTGCTGCTGTTGGCTTAAGGATGGCCTCTTCTGCAGGGTACAGATCATGAAGGGGAAGCTCACTGTAAGGTGCAGAAGCACTAACTTTTATTACATTTATCACCTAAGTATCTCTAGGTTCATAAGGTCAGTGTCCCACAGCTCAGGCTCCTCTGGTAGAATTCTCATCATACTCCTCCAGTAAAAACAAAACACCCAACTCTTCCCTTGAATCCCTCTGATATTCAATGCAATCCTGGACTGTGCTGTTGCTTACATCAGCAAGCCATGTTCAAGTGGCATTTTGCTCACTACTTGTGCCTCCTGTACCATAATAGACTATGGAGCTAAGCCTAGACTTACCTTTCATTCACACTGAAGAATAGTCATGTCAGAGAAATCTGTAAGAGACTTTAAAAGAGGAAAAAATGAGCAGAGGAATATTGTGTCCCATTTTAAGTTCAGGTGCATAATAACTATTTGAATTGCAGTATATTAGAAATAAAAAGATCATTCTTCATCCTTCTGGAAGTGCTACAAGACTGTTAGTGAAAGTGGTTCAGTCTCTCATGTCTGTTCTAATTGCTGTGACTGTGTCCCTGCTGTAGCACCAGGACAGTGGTTCAGAACTAGCTCTCTACTGCACCAACTTCCAGGATTTGTCTCTTCCCTAGACATCTCCCTCCTTATGGATTTGTACTGTCCAAATTAGTCTTTGAGATTCAAAATTATTTTTCCAGGAATTTAGGACATCAAGAGATTGCTTTGTTGTTTTTAAAATGCACACAAAAATGGGTTAATGGAAACAGTCTGAAAGGTCTAAAAATATCTTGACTGATTATTTTTCTCCTTTTCTTTTCATCCTGAGTATTGATAGACCTTGTTTTCAGCCCCTTAGCTCCTGTTGGCTTTCCCACATTATACTGTGTCATGTCAGTGCACTCAGTTTAAGGCAATACTACCTCAGGCAATCCTGCCCAGGAAGAGCAGGTAAGTCCTGTCCACCTTTTTGCCAGCAGTGTCTCACTGATGAAGACAGCACACATCCAGACCATTAGCCAGAGACACCTCTTTTCTTAGACTGTCACCCAGGATAAAAGTAGTGCCAAAGGAAGACCCTGGAACGTTTGCTACCTGGGCTACTGAATACATCTTAAGGGTTGTTGAGAGCATGAGAAGGATGGGCATTGCCAGGGAAGGGCAAGAACGAGGTGTAAGAGACTAAAACTGAAGAGCGTGAAAAGGACAGGGAACCAAGAGGAGGTGGCCCATACCATTCCCAGTCATCCATATAACGTGACAAGAGGAAGACAGCAAGACAAATATTCAACCCATATCTTCTGCAGTTGCCTGCATATCCATGCTGCTCTGCAAGGAATAGGCACTGTTTGTTTGCATTTACACGCATACAGGCGCTGGACTATTTATAGAAACAGTACAGCTCTAGTGAAAGCCAATCAGGCTTTCTGAAGTCCTTTTAGGGGGGTTGTTTCTTTATCCACATCAGGAAGAAGGGAAATCAATGGTTAGTGTAACAGAACATCTATTCTTATGTTCTTTCCATCAGTACAATCACCGAAATAAATGTAGATGCATGCATACTGAAATTTTTTTTTAAAGTGTATTGTAACAGTGGTAGCCATAATAAAGAGCTGTACTAAATAAAAACCAAAGCAAACCAACAAACCCTCCGTTTTTCACTGTTACTTGAAAGTGACTGTTTGCATTAGTTTTGTTAGTCACATGTTAATTTCACTCATACTTCTCTGTGTGTTTGCTTTAAGAAACAAAGTTAAAGTTCATTTTGCATTTTGAGACCAGCAGAAGTCACACAGAGCTTGCTCTGTCCTTGCAAAACAGAGGGTGGGCATAGCACATCTTTAAGAAAGGTGAATTCAACAGAACATACTGGCACATGACTTACACAAGATTGGGGAAACTGCCTTTACTTTAATAATAAAAGTCAACATTGAAGTGTTGCACCAAAACCAGTGTAGAAAAAAAAAACAAAGAAAAGAGATTGACAACTTTACAACCACTGTCAAGATTCTTTTAGGGACAAGTCATCTCAGGAGTACAAATGTATTGTAAGTTCATGCAACTCATAAACTCAGATGTTCTGGTGTACAGTTTAAACAGAGAAGCTGCAAAAATAAACTGTGAATAATTGTGAAATAATATCATCTATGTAAGGAATAGTAAAAACTAAAACCATCTGAAAACTAATGTCAATCATATGTTAATAAAGATGGGATATTTGTTCATTTGCTTTAAAGACTAATGAACATCCATAACTGAATACCAGTAATGGGTGCTAGATACTTGCTTCTGAAGGAGGAATTTTCAGTCTAGGGTGAGTCAGTAATGATTAGCAGCATCTTCTTTGTATTTGGATAATGACAGATAGTATATTTTTAAGTATATTAATATTTATGAAACTGCAGAATTATTGCAAAGATGGAAATTGAAAAACTACTTAAATCTTCACCTACTCTAACATAATCCATCCCTAAAAATCAAATAAGCTTCTAAGAACATAGCACTTGTTTGCAAGACCCATATGGTATTTTAGAAAACACCCACAGTTATGAACCTGACTTACATAGGAAAAAGCATTTGTTGGTGAGGAAAGTTTCAGAATGAAACGCAGTCTACTTCAGTATGGGTAGAGAGAAGAAAGGGCAGCAGAAACATACAAAATAAAACATAAATGCTGGACACTTTCAGGAGCAGACTTTGATTCCTTTAATCTTTTCCCAAGATAATATACCCATGCCAGTGTTAGAGGAACATCTGGATGAATTGAGTCAAGATCGCTGTGGTTCACAGTCAGTGCATGCTCACTCTCCAACTCCAAAGGGCTCAAAGTCCAACGGCAACACAGGGAAAAGCACAGATGGAAAAAATGCCATTTTAACTGAGCCACTGAAATGCCTGAGCAACAAGGCAGGAAGGCTGGGAAAATAAAATTAATTTCTTGAAAGTGACAATAAAATTCCTGCTGAAATCTCTTTTGTGCCCTGCAGTGCTAAGGCTATGCCTGCCTGACAAGTAGATTAAGAACATGGGAATGGCCATACCAGGTCACATCAAAGGTCCATCTTGCTTGGTATCTTCTTTTACAGAGATATAAAAGCAGAATGAGTATAAAAGTAGAGCAAGTTATATTTGCCCCAAATACATCCCAGACTTCCAACAACTTACAGCTTAAGGGGTTTCTGAAACAGAATTTTCTACCTCAAGGATGCATTATGAATTATGTGCATAAAAAAAAAAAAAGGGGGGGGGAAAAAAAAAGAAAAATCTTTGTTTAATTTGAACATGCCACCTGCTCGCTTTGTCTGACACCCCCTGGGTCTCTACTGGAAGAGACAAAGAGACAAGCAGTAGTTGCTCAGTTCCCAATCTCAGTATCTCAGTGATACTTGTGGTTTTGTAACCTGTGTCCTGTCTCCCCGCAGCTGCCTTCTGTCCAGGGCAGTCCAGGCCTGCTTAGGTAGTTCTGTACAAGATGTGACCAGGATTTCTGAGATACTCCAGATGCAGGCAAATAAAAGATTTGAAGAGTGGCATATTAATCTACTCTATTTCATTCTCTTTCCCCCTCCCAGTAATCCTAATCAATTTGAAGTGACAAAGTTGACAAAGCATTTTAGAAAAAACTAAACATTAAGGCTGCTTTAAAATTGCTGATGGACTGTGGAATATGGAGTTTTTCATACATGCTGTTCATATGGATGCTTCTTGGGTACAGGGAATGTGTAAATCTAAGGGAAAGGCCAAAACTAAAACAGCCAGAAAGGAAGGAAAGAAAGAGGGAGGCTGTCCATCTCCAGAACGTGCATCTGCCCATTTTCTACTGCCTCATCATTTGCAGAAATCACTGGTGTTGTGTGACAGCATCACAACAACCAGTCTTGCAAGCACAAATCTGTGAAATCTATGGAAGGGTTAAGACCATGCAGTGTCTCCTGTGGTCCAGATTAATTTCTTGGAAGCTGAAGAAGTCTTTTGCACACATTATGCAAATAGAGTTTTAGGATAAATATGATTCATTATAGCAGTGTAACATCTTGTTTCAGGATATAAAAGTTTTATAGACAACAGATACCATATAAACTCTAGAAAATACTCTTAAAAGTCCCCTCAAACAATGAATTGCTGTTCTCATACACACTTTCTTGAGGAACCCGGAAGAAGGACCAGCAGTGCACATAGACTGCACCAGTTTCATAAGTTGAAATTTTAAAGAAAACACATAAATTAATTACATATTTTGGTATGTTCTGAGTGGTTTTGGTCAGTGACAGCAGGATTTGCATGAACTGGGGCTGCAGAAAATGGTCTATAACTTTGAAATATTACTGATGTTTTTCCTGTCCAATTTCTCTCATCAGTGTTGCTTGTAACAATCCTGGTAGTGGAAGGCATTGCCGTTGCACAGAAGACACAAGGTACAATTTTAGTTTGATGATTTTCTCTTAAAAAATGGAACAGTTTTATAACTTTTAATTGAACAATATAAGTGAAAATAAATGTTTGTATTCAGATATGAATAGCTCTTGAATTACCAGTATGAATTGCAGTATTTTCCATTTTCCCCCATTTGCTGCATTTTCTCCCAAATGAACAAAGCCATGCAGTCACAAAGAACGTGGAAGTTTCACTTTCCCAGGTAAAGTTCTACAGTTTTAGATGTTAGCGGTGGGAAAGAAACCACCACAGAAATTCATGTTTTCTGTATCTGACAACAAGCTTTTCAAATAGTCCACCCACAAACTTTTTTGAAGCCTGCTGAGTGGGGAAGGAATCAGTTTCACAAACCTTATTTTTTCATATGTGGGATTACCCACACTTAAGAGAGAAGAATTCCTTGAACTGCCACCTACAGAATTTCCTTGAAAAATTTCTGCAGAACAGAGAGAGTTTTCACCCCCATAAAACAAAAAGCTGTCAAGGTACCAGTGAAAGGTGATGTGATTTACTGGAGGCATCTAAGACCTGTACCAGCATGGGTGTCCTCTCACAGGTCTGCAAATTAAAACTGTGTAAATATAAATAACACTATGAGAGTACCCTGTGAGATTTAAGAAATATCTAGCAGAAAATACATATCCTGTGTCTTACTCTCTCCAGTTCTGTGGATACCAAGGAGAAGGGCCAAAGGTAGTTAAGAATGTCAGAGATCACACTATTCCCAATGTCTTCTCCATGGATGAGGAAATCTGAACCAAGCTCTCTGAATGATCCAGCATGAAGAATTACCTTGCTAAACTGTATAATCTCATTATTATCAGAACACATTTCCCTGTACATCCAGAAGAGGAGCTTTGATCCTAAATGAGACCCTTAGCTACCAGGGCAATCTAGGAATTTTATTAACTACCATTGCTGCATTTAGCGTATTTGCATATTGAAATTCATTCTGTTACAAACATCCTGTATTCCAACAAATTACTGTAAATAGATATCCCATTTTAGCATATTCTGGAATCAGGGTCAAAACCAGTGATAGCTGGCAAATATTTCCAATTCTATTTACATAGGAACGGAGATGACAACCCATAAAATAATGGTTTTGGCAGCCACTGTGACTATTTCACTTAGAAAGAAGAGTATCAAAAACCTGAACTGAGTTGGGAAAAAAAAATTACTCCCTCTCCTTTCCAAGGGTCTCTGGATATATTTGATATTCAGAAACTGTGATTTATTTAGGATATACCCCACCACAAAATTAAACACAAGATTTTCTTAGATAGATATTAATGAGTGCCTTACAAGAGAGCTTGCAACCAAAATAAATTACTTTCTTCTTTGTAGGCTATGTGTCATGACAGAATTTTACTTTATCAAATCTGCATGCTTGCAGAAGAAACTTATTTGATCACTTTTTTTTTTTCTTAAGGTGGGCAAAATATTGGAGTGAATCGCATTCCTCCCACTCAGTGTGACAACTGGGTCCGGACCAGTAATGGAGGACATTTTGCTTCACCAAACTACCCAAACGTGTACCCACCCAATCAAGAGTGCATCTATATCTTAGAAGGTACATGCTTAATTTCTGTTTTGTTTTGCTGTAATTTTACTGTTAAATGGAAAATCTTGAGCTGTTAAAACTGTCATCTTACTCTGCTGTAAATTATTGCATGGCCGTACTGGTAATATAATGAATTCTGCAGTCATTTACTTGAACAAGAAGCTAAATTTTCTCTCTCAAGTAATAACAACAAATAAATAAGAAATGCAAACATTTCTACGTTAGCTATGTAGAATAAGACATATCCTCACAGCCAGGAAAAGGAACAGCATATTTACTGTAATCTATGAAGATATGGAATTAGTAAGATAAAAATTGTAGCTTGTTACCTTAATATCACTGATAATAGATTGCAAAAGATGAAGGCTATTTCATACCATGCTGCAATGTCTATCTCACCAGCAGAAAACCTTTATGCTGTCCTTCATTAATAAAAAAGATATATCTGGCTGCCATAGCACTGTACTAAAAATACAGAGATTTGTTAGCACTGCTGAGGTCACTATTAAAATAATGTGATGAGGACAAAAAAAGTCATTAACTAGAATAAACCCATATTCCAATGAGAATATCTTAAATAAAGGCTGCAAGACTTGAGACACTCCAATTATTTTTCCTCCTATTAGAATGCACCCAAACCCACTGAAGTCAGCTAAAAATATTAGTCAGCCTAATCATCAGATTCATATCAATTAATTGAAATATTTCAAGTAATGAGGTTTGATGAGTTTTTATTTGTACAGCACAGTAGTACTTTACAGGCCCCTCCTTTTTGCTTGTTCCCATGCACATCTTGGTTTTGCACCTTGCCTGCCCAGGAGTGCCCCAGGGAGCAGCCAGCCTGTCCTGCTGCAGGGCTGGGGCACAGGAGCAGCTTCCAGCTCTCCTCAGTCCTTCCACAGAAACACTGTGGGTGCCTGAGTGGGGCCAAGGCCCTCCAGAATTTCTAGCCAAGATCTGTTCCTTCATGCAGACCACTGCCAACATTCACAGCAGCTCCAAACGCGTGTAGCTCTTGTGAGCGAGGCAGAAGGTCTGCCAGGAGGGTTGGAGATGCCAGAGTAAATCCTTTTGGCATTCAGGACAAGCAGGCAGCGTGTGATTGCTCAGAGCTGTCACACCAGAGCCCAGCCAGGATCGGGAAGTTCACGTAGCGCAGCCAATGCCAAGAACGAGGAACACTAAAGCCATTCATACAGGGGAAAGTCTTGGGATCCAAACCACGGATGTGAGAGTCAGGACTTAGGGCTCTGATCCCAGTCCTGGTGTTAGGCTGCCTCAGGCTCAGACTCACCAACATCTGTAGCCACCTGCATATCATTGACATGTATGAAGCACTTACACTTCTCTGAATAGTCTAATAAAAGGTGTCTTCTGTGAAAAGATCTACAAATTTGACTTTATGTTTAAGAAATATTGAGTAGTTCTTCCTATGTTTCTCTTTTCCATTCTTTTCTGCATAGCTCAGTGTTTTGTCCTTTTTTATGTATTTTGCTTTCACAGAACACTTGTTTTAATTTATATCTTAATATTTAACCTTGTTTGAATACCTTTGTATATATGTTCATATCTGTTATATGTGCTGCATTAAATTAATGTGATTTCTGAATTTTCAACAATTAAGATCAGCAAGCAAAAAATTTTGTATGATTCTATGCAAAAGTAACTTTTAGAAAATAATTTTTAAAATGTTTGTAGCAGACTGCAGATGGGTTTTGAGAAGTTTCCAGTTTCTTTTTTATCTTGCTGTTTTGGAGGTCTGTCTCTTCATTAATTCATGTAGTTGTGTTTTTTATCAAGATCTTCATTTAATCTTTTGCTCAATTTTTTTTTATGCTAGCTGCTCCACGACAAAGAATTGAGTTGACCTTTGATGAACCTTATTACATAGAACCCTCATTTGAATGTCGGTTTGATCACCTGGAGGTTCGAGATGGGCCTTTTGGGTTCTCCCCTCTCATTAATCGCTACTGTGGTCTGAAAAGTCCTGCACTAATTAGATCAACAGGGAGATTTATGTGGATCAAGTTTATTTCTGATGAGGAGCTGGAAGGAAAGGGATTTCAAGCAAAGTACTCATTTATACCAGGTAAAGATGTCTAAAATTCTGACGGAGTTAATGACTGTCTGCTCCCATTGAGCTCTGTGGGTGTGTTTGTCCTCTCAGCCTAGAGCTGCATTTCAGCATGAGCACTTAGAGAGGCACAGTGACAATGTGATAGCCACAGTCTCAGTCCTGCTAATCCTACAGGGCACATGGCTAAAAACACTTGGGGAATCTTGACTGAAAGAAATTACAGGTCTATAGTTTGCTAGTGAGGGAAACAGCTGAGCTTGTTCATGCTGAAGTGTTCAGCAGCACTCTTCTTTATTTCTCTACTTGTACTAGTTTCACCAGTGGTAGGAAAGGAAATACAATGTATGCAAAGAGCTGCTTTTCACCAGCCTCTCTTCTAGGAGTGTAAGGCACAAAAACACCTGAACCAACTTCACAATAGCACTCCAGCCAGATGCAAAACATTTTAAATCCCCGTTCTGAAAACCCAGAGCAAATATCTGCACAGTCTAAGCACAAGCTCTCAGTATACTGGATTCCCTCAACCCTTGGGCTCAGACAATAGAGCTGCTCTTTGCTCAGAGTGCTGTGTAAAAAGGAGAGGACAGTGTGCTGACAGTGCCTTTAGACAAACAAAAATTACATCTGCTCTGTGAAGCTACTTAAACCTGGCAGGGCATCCTTCTTACATGAAAACTTGACCTGATGTCCTTGTGCAATGCTTGACTATTGTGCTTCATAGATACTACACATGTAGTTATCAGCATTTTATTGTCCTTTGGGACAAAAGGCAATATACAAGTGTCAGCTCTACTACTTCCATAGATGTATACACAAACATAACTTCTTAATGTTATCTTTACCCCTAGAGCACATGAAAACACAATTCATGATTATATATTACTGCTTAGGGATTTAGACTCGGAAATTTCAGATTAACATAGTGACCAGACCATTGGGAATTACATGATGAAGTGCTTTCACAGGGACAGCACTTATGCATTTTGCTAAGTCCATATCCAAAGCCATTTCATCAACATCCCTTTCAAAACTAAATTACCATAGTTGCAGGGTGGAACTTCAAATATACATTTAAACTGTATATTATTTTCACAATAGATTACAACAATTGAAGGACAGATGTTTTTCTTTTCCTTCCTCTTCGTTTAGATGAAGTGTGGTAAAATATTTTACGTTTGTGAAAATGAAAGGGAACATATGCACATACACCTGCTTCATAAAAAAAAACAGTTTGCAAAGAAGGTTGAAAACGTTGCAGAATTCTGCATACAGTGATCATAGATTTTCCCTATAGGTAAATAAAAAGAGGAGGACAAAGAAAGCATGTTCTGAACTGTGCTGAGTCTTAACTCAGGACTGAGGCATTCTAGGGGAAGTGATGAACTTCCTATACAGAAAAAATAATTTATAGGATCACAGAAAGAGCCAAATTCTGGACCTTCATTTGGAAAAGAACTTTGTACCAAACCAGTGTGCACTTTTGCATGAACTAGTGCTTTTTTTTTAATAGAATAACATTTCATAAACCATGTCTAGTGCTGTTCTACATGGCCTAATACAAGAGACACAGATAACCCAGGGAAAAGTACCTTTAGTGTTGAACAGCCTTCTTCCCATACTTTTTAAAGAGCAGTTAGCAATTTCTAAGTGTTGATATATTCTGCTAAACTCAGTTCAAATTGTTCAGAACTACATAGACAGCAGTCTGATAAAATAAATCTAAACAAGCTTTTTCCACAGAGAAAGATCCCCTGTACTCTTGTGGAGCTCCAGCAGTTTCAGTGAAAACTAACATAGTTAAATTCAGAATATAATGTGGGAACAGAATATTGAATAGTAATTTTTGGTGTTATGCTAGAAATCTGAGCTGTCAGGCTAGAATTACCTTTTTCAGATAAGGTCAATCTTTGTGGAATAATGTTCTCATCTAAAAAAACTTTGTCTCCATATGCTCCAATTGAGTCAGTAAACTTTCTGGCAATTTTTTTTGTGACATAATAAAAAATGGACATAATCTGCAGATAATACTAAAGCTTGAAGTGATTCTCAAGCACTGATAGCCCTTGTGATTCATGACTTCTTTCTGTTACAGATCCTGACTTCACTTACCTAGGAGGTATTTTAAATCCCATCCCAGGTATAGTATTATAGTAACAATTTCTTTATACATGAAATTTTAAATTAATGTCATATTGCATTTGACAGCAAGGTCTGTCTTCTCCCTAGACTGCCAATTTGAGCTCTCAGGAGCTGATGGAATAGTACGTTCCAGTCAAGTAGAACAAGAAGGAAAAACAAAACCAGGACAAGCAGTTGACTGTATCTGGACAATTAAAGCCACTCCAAATGCTAAGGTGGGTTTTGTTCATATAATTCAGTATATAATGGGTTTCTGTGACAGTAGCAACAGGTAATGGTCACTGATGTTGTACTTTACTGAAATGAGTCATGTAGCAGTGGCTTAGGAAATCCAGAGAGAGAATTGTTTCTGAAATTAAATTTTAAATATTATATAAGTCCATAGTGCTGGCTTCCTGTTATTTGAAGCTTCAAATACCAAATAACTGTGAGAACTGTTTAAGCAACAATTTTCATGGGCATTTGACTTGGATCCTGGTTTTATTGGAAGACTGCAGGCAAAAATGCTGGCTGACATCTTCAGTAATTTCCAGTAAATCTCACTGCCAAAACTTAATGTTTTGCTTCCAGTGGTTCTATTGGAGAATTTGGTTCTGTTCCAAGTCAACAGAACATGTACCTGCTTCTCCCATCTAATTCACAATCCAGCACCTTGAAACCCACTTTCATCAGCAGTCTGAGCTAAATGGAAAGGCTTTACCTTGTTAGGCAGACAGCAGGATAAAATCCTATTCACAACCCCAAAATACAATAGCTAAATCCTGAATCATATTCGTTTCAGAATCATACTTGTTAAATATATTGCACAGAAGAGCACATACTTTTGTACATAGAGCATACACATCTTTAATTTTACTTCTGCTTGCACATACATAAAAATTAAAAAATATTTTGAAGCAGTGGCTGCCAAGATAACAAACCTTCCTTCTGCATTCTCACACACTGCTAGCACTTAACTAACCAGCCCTGTTAACCACCTTGCAAGTGCATTCTAAAACAGTAACCAAAAAGATGATAAGAGGACAAGACATGAAAGAAATTGAAAGTCCATTAATATATTTGAGCCTTTGAGGAAGTGAGTCAATTCCCAAGAGCCCTATACTAGTCTAAGTAATAGACGCAGTTCTTCCAGAAACAATAACAAACCCATTTTCTCTCTACATTGCCACTTGAGTGCACCAGGTCTTGTGCTTAAGTATTTTAATAAATTATTGAATGTTGCCAGAAGGCAGAGTTATAGTTGGGTGAGTCCTGAAATTAGATCATCATCCTAAATTATTGATTTAAAGCATTACAGAAAAATAATTCTTGGTATTCTGACAGCGGTTTCTCAAGCTTCAATTCAGGCAGAATTATGATGATAAAATCCATTAGATCTGATACAGTGCAGTCTCTTGAGAAAAATAAGCATAGACATTTTAAAATTCCTCAATCTGATTTTGTAATAAAAATAAACTTTTAAAACTGACACAAGTCCAGCAATGAAAGTACTTTTAAAATGTGTATAGCAGACACTTAATAGATTACATCCAGATTTCATAAAATTTACCAGAATAATCAATATAATGTAAGAGTAAGGACCTTTTATACTTGCCTAGCACAGTAATCCAAAGGAGCTTGTGAAGAGGTGAGCACTTTTAATGGGATTATTCCTTTGTTATCATGCAAATAATAGCTTTACTAAAAGTATGCTAAATTATTTTTAGTTTCCATTGTAATTTTGTAGCAGATATATAAAGTCAATCATTAAAGGAAAATACCATCTCTCAGCCCAAATACGAGCAATTACAGCTCACATCCATGTTTTTGATATAAGTCATCAATGGAAAACAGGTTCTCAGTGTAGCTGAGAATTTCCAGCAGTAAATCCTAACAAAAACAGCGGGGGGAAAAAATAGGAAAATAGAAAAAAAGAAAAAAATACATATGCTGAAAATCACAAAACAGTGAGGTGAAGCATGAGCTAATATGGCACTGGCTGCACCTTCAGACAGAATGTGCAAGGGAAGGCAGTGCTGGCCAACCTGCCTCTGGAAGCACTAGAAAGAAAAGGCACAAGTGTCACCTGTCTTCCTCTTTTCCCATGTCTTCAATAAAGCCTGATAGGTGTAGGAATGGGGAGGGGAATGTCTTGTTTTGTCTCCCAGAGGTGGCTGGTAGTGAGCTATGGCAGAGGGGCAGCAAACTGGGTTCTAGAGCCCAAGAGTGGGAACTCATCTGCCCTGACCTCCTGCACCCCACCTGAGCAGGGGTCCCAGAGTCCTTGGGAGATGCACACAGCCCCTGTGCAGGGGCTCGGTGTCAGTCCTTGGGAGATGCACACAGCCCCTGTGCAGGGGCTCGGTGTCAGTCCTTGGGAGATGCACACAGCCCCTGTGCAG
>VYZP01018795.1:0-13485 GCA_013400635.1 Hypocryptadius cinnamomeus | reverse complement strand
TTTTAATCTAATGAAAATATACATCTACGAAATATGACTCAACCATATATGAGGGCATAGAAAAGCAAAGTGTTATTAAATATGTATATTACTGACTTAATTATAGGAGTTAGGGGGAAACTTGAGAAAACTAGGATTTTTTGGTATGTTTTTCTTCTCCTTAATCTAATCAGACAACACTAAAAGCCCAAGAGATATATAAACTTCAGTAACTAGTTATATTAAACCTGTGTTTACTTAGATGATTTGTATGAAATAAATAAGTAATTACCCAAAGGACATTAAAAAATGGAATATATGAGACTGCATGTGAGCAAGCTAACACAAAGCAGAAAGCTTGACTAGTGCATATTTAATAAGAAAAATTCCCGGTGCTTTTATATCTTCTACCATTCTATAGAAGTCCTTATGTCACCTTCATCACCATAGTAACTCAGCACTTTGCAATCTTCCTCTATTCATTCCTCTATTATTTTATCAGTTTAGTAAAGGATAAAGGATTTCCCTGATTATCCACTATTTGGTACCCTGTGGTCTGGGCATCTTGCTGAGAAGTATTGAGAATAATGTAATAACTCATCAATCGTCTACAACAAACAAAAAGTGATCCCTGCTTTATACTACTATATTATCAATTTGTTTTTTCATCAAAAAATTAAAATTAATTAATCATCAGAACTGAGTCTTTTTTAAACATTTGATAAACATTTCTGTAGCCTTCTGAGAAGAAGAAGCAATTATTATAGTCTTAAGCCCTGCAGAGGTTGAAGACTGACTCTAAATTGTCAAAACCCAAGATTCAAAAGAGACAACATCACTTAGGTTTACTAGAGGGTATTTTTTTCTATCTTCCTCTATTATAGTACCCCCAAAAGGAGGGAAACTTCCAATAAAGTATGTTTTGTAACTCCAGTTTACTCTACTACTAAAATACAATAGACTAGAAAGAATAAGAAGGTATTTTCATTTACATCCGTTTCTAACCCTTCGAGCTATACTGTATGAAATTAAATAAATATTTAGTTACTTACATACTTAAGTTAAAAGGAAAGAGAGTTTGCAGTTAACTAGTTCCATACAAATCGGAGTAGCAAAGACTAAATCGGTGACTAAAAACAGTTTTATGGATTGGACTCAAAAATTTAGGTATTTGCCTCTCATTTAATTTTTTTTTCCAAGATACCACCTTGACGGCTTCTAAATATGCATTTGGCTGACTTTTATTTATTCATACTAAAGCAGTGTGCTGAGAGGCTTTGCCAAAGAACTTAGGTTTATCTGCATGAATGCATACATATTACTGCTTTGAAACAAAGCTGACACTTCTGGGGTTTGATCCTTCGAGCGCAGACTGTATGTGCATGTGTCCTAGCTTTTATCTCACATTGCAAAATACTCTTCTCCTGTGGTACAATACTTCAGTTTGATCCAAAGAAGTGTTTTTACTATGAATGCATGTTTCCAAAGTCCACATTTAGAAGTGGTTTTATTCTTAACAGAACTTTTTTTTCTATACAGTTTCCCTTAAGGTTACTAATAAAGACTCAGAAGGACAATTTCTTTTTTTCAACTACAAAGTACTATTGGTACATCAACAAATATCTTGTCCCTTGCCATAATAAATTTAACTGAAGTAAATATACTAGCTTCAATCCATTAAAATAAGTGCCATGACTTGTGCAGTTTCACTCCATTAATCTCAGCCTTGATCTGTCCTTTCTCAAATGAGTAAGGCAAGGTACAAATAAAAGATCACAAAATTCATCTCATGATTGGTCAGCCAAGAGCTGCAGTGACCAGCTCACGGGATGTGTGACTCTCTGTGCTAATCAGCTGGTTGGGTGGGGCCAGATCCATTGGTTAATTCAGCCTGACAGAGCTTCAGGATCTGATTCGCGGATTTGAAAACACGAGATGAGGAGTAACTGGAGCAAGTTAAGTTGTTCAAACTATGCCTAAAGACTTGCTGTGATATTTCCTGCAAATAAAGAGTTAAACACTCCCAATCTAGATAGATGAACCTAACATTTACAGAAGCCTATTTATCCAGCACTGCAGGCTCAGTGATTCTTTCTTCTGCCTTGCCTCACAAGAGATATACCTTCTCCTGTAGGGACTTTTCCAAGCAAAGTTTCTCCACCAAGATTACAGATTTTCTTTTTAAACCTCCTCTGATTACTCTTTCCTTACTCACCTGACACCTGAGTGTGATTAAGCACCAATGAAGAAAACTAAAGGTTCTGACACAAGATTCTTGTGAACAGGTTCTTAGTTTTAACCTACAGATAAAGCTGATTTAGCTAAAGGAACAAAGAGACAAAAATAAGCCCAAGTTATATACATGTAAATTTCCCTTAAAATATCCAGTGCTCTTTATGTATTAGTCAGTCCTGTCTTGGCCCTGTTTTGAGCTTAGCTCCATAAGCTTGTTCTTGCTGTAGGAGTTCCAATTCTCTTTAAGCACAAGGGCAATATCTGAGGTGGACTCAAGTGTTACAGGGCCAACAGTGATGAAGAACACTGGTTCCAGTTCTCCTGAGCCACCCAAGCTCACAGCTCTTAACAAACTGCTCTAGAGATCCTGCCTCAGTGAGGGTGCCAATAATGAATGCAGTGCAGCTCTTCTGTTCCTAGCAGCACATGAGAAAAGGACTCTTTCAGACTATGACTGAATAATCAACAAACTAGAAAGTTAAAGCTCTATAGTCTTAAAAAGAAATCTTTTGAAGTAGTAGCCAGAAAAGCTTCCATTTTAGGGTAGGTTGATGTGAATTGCAATTATTTATAATTTTGTACAGAATGCAGTTTTTGAAAACCCCAAGTCTTAGCTGTTTGTATCAGGAAGTGAGTCAGTTTTGGTCTGTTTTGATTACTTGGCAAGCTCATATCCCCTTGCTGTTATGTACATTTTAGTCTGCATGTCCATCACTGGAACTTGAATATGATTATGTTTGGCCCAGTAGGTTCATGTCTTTTAGAACTATAACATTACTTCACTTGAGCAGTTATTAGGGCTGCAGAGATGTAACTACAATTGCTAAATGGGATAATGCAAAATGAATGAAGTGAGAGAACCCCTGGAGTCTTCTTGATGTTTACTCTTTCAAGTAATGCACTCTACTAAGTCTGTCAGCTCATCACAACAGAGAATTATTTAGGGAACCGTGTGAACAGTATTGCTTCACAAGTCTTACAGCCACCCAGAATATAAAGTGTGCATTATACAATGCAACTCATAAATAGACATTTCCCTGTTTTCTGCAAACCACTCTCACTACAATGGCTTGTCTCATCACAGCAGAGCAAATGAGAAGGCAAAGACGTAAAGTAGCAGCACACTGTTGTGCTTCATATGCTATTTGCAAACTATTTACTGGTATAAAGAAAGCTAAATTACTAGGCTCACTATCACTTACATTCTTCTGAGGGTAGACTGAGATGGAGACATTTCATTCTCCACATAGGATCTTTTAATAGGTCGGCCACAGTGATGCCATTGCTTAATGTTGCAACATGTTTTAACTCTGAATATATTTATGCAAAAATAATTACCTCATAGAATTATAGGTGTATGAGGCATATATTACAACTTAAGGATGTGCAATCCTCATGAAACCATTAGATCACTTACAAGAAAAATTGGCACCATTCTTTTGTGGAATTTTTACATATATGCTTAAAAGACACCCATACCCATGCTAATGGAATAGAAATATATTTTTGAAGTGAAGTGAATAATATATAAATTTGAAGTGAAATATAATACCTATGATTTGATAGCAATAGCATAATATTTTTTTTATTGTAAAGGGTAATTGTCCCTCCAAAGTAAAGGAAGATCAAGGCACAATTTCTAGAACTCTTCTAATCACTCCAAGGCCAGGTAGAACAAGCAGCCATCAACTCCTCCCCTGGACAGGGAACAACTTCTGATGTTCAGTAAGAGGAGGAGGCAACAGGGAGTCACAGACCAGTCTGTGACCTTCCAGAGTGTATGACAGAAGTATGACAGAAGTATGACAGAAGAGCTGTGCATGTGCCATAGCATAGTAAACCAAGCCAATAACATTTAATAGGATTCTCAGTGATCTCTGGACTATCAAGAAGCAGAACAGAATCCCAGAATCTCCAAATGGGCCAGGTTGGAAGGAGCCACAGTGTGTCACCTGGTCCAACCTTCCTGCTCGAGAAGGTTACAGACAAACATTCCTAAGGACTGTCTTCTTCCAGTCACAGCTATCAACACTGAACTTTTAAATGCTGAATTTGGGCACCAAATGTGTCTGTATCAACGGCCTTCATACCATCTCAAATTTTATGTGTTAAAGCCTCTGCACTGTGAATAGGAAGTGAGAAGAAAAACCACTTTTGTAACTGTGGTTTAAGGAGATAGAGGTCATAAAATCCTCTTCTTTTTAAAAATTGGAATAAAACACTGGAACAGGCTGTTTGAAAGGTTATATAGTCTCATCCTTGGAGATTTTCAATACCTACTTTGACAATATCTTGAGCAACATCAATTTAGTGTCAGCCCTGCTGTAAGGAGATGAGCCTGGATGATTTCATGAGGTCCTCTCTCACAAAAATGGTTCATTGGTCCTTTGATTTTTGGGGTCAGACAGGCTGCCTGTAAGCCTAAATTTTACATTTGGCACCAATTACAGTTGAAAATAACTCAATCTTGTCAATGTGTTTTACTGGATCAGACAAGGGAGGAATGAGAGACTGAGGTTATAGCTTTTTTCTGGAGAATGGCAGTACAGGCAGAGTTGCTGTCTGCTGAAGTCCTGCAATGGGTTTTACCTCTTTACCTCTGAAAATAAATTCACAGGTTCTGGAATTATTTCAGGTTCACAGGAATGAACCTGATGTACAGCACAGTGTCAGGAATGCTATTGCTTCCATTTTCTCTGAACCATGGCATGGAAGAGGCAAAATATGCCATAATTATCTTCTGTCTCTTCTCTGATGACTCCAATATGCTCATTTTGAAACAACTGGAATCAGAGACTTTGATGTCAGTGTCACAGTGGCAAAATGTACAGATTACTATTTCCTTACGTTTGTTTGACTGTAATTCTTTCCTTTCACTTATATCTTATTCCACTGATGTGTCTGAGAACAAACTGTTAATGTACTTACATGCTCTGGGTGACAAAGCTCCATTGTGAAGGAGTCAGCTTGGTAGTCTATGTTTAGCATTCCTGTGGTTATTTATTATTTATTCCCATCTCATCATCCTATTACAGGCAATAAATATATAAAATTGCAGAGCCTGATGTGTTCCTTGCCTGTCCCCAAAGTCAATACAGTCAGAACCGTATCCAGGTGAATGATGAAATATTAAAATAAATATGCAACAAGCATCCATAGGAAATGCCACTTCAGTTGTCAATCCTGTGTTCAGACAGAGAAGGCATTCCCTGATGAAAAAGCTTATTTGATTCAAAAATCAGACTTTGTTGCTGCTGACATGTTTTGGGGGAATTAAGATGTTTATTTCAAATGTGCAGAGCAAACCATAATCTAAGCATTTCTTCTTTCCTACCTCTAAAGGAAAACCAGAAAACTCCAATTACAAGCCTGCTTTTCCCAGGTAGAGAAAGTGTAGCTTGCATGTTTTTTTCACATATGCCATTATTCCTCACTCCCCTTTTTTCCCCTTCCACTGACAAAAAGGACTCTTGTCTTTATTTCTTCTCTCTTTTCATACTTTACTTTTCCAGGTCTATTATACATTTTCTAACTCTTGTTTATCCTCTTATCTATTATTACTGTAATTCCTAAGTAGGAAACTTGAGCACCAATCCCACAAAATAACAGAGCTGCCTGGGGTAGGAGTTGGTTTTTTAAATCAATGAGGATATTTTAACATCTCTTCTTCCACAGAAGACTTCAGTCATCAAATAATAATTTGTTCCATGGGGATCTGAATGATGAAAGGAGCTACAATCCAAACCTCCTCTGGAAGCTGTGCAGCTATTTAGAAAACGATGTCACTGGATCACAGAAAGCACAACTAAGTGCTCTACGCTTAAGCATAGCTCAGGTCTCTCAGTTCAGGGCAGATTCCTCTCATGAGTTGAGAGAGATCATTACCTGTAGCGTTTTTAGTACATGGGACACTGGTTTCTCAACCTTTGCAGATTCCTGTGGCTCCTTTCAGCTTCCTCTAGCTCCTGTTCCCTGTCAGTAATGTGATGGTACTATCTTATCCTTTGTCCCTCTTCTAGCTCAATGTCTGGAGCCCCAAGCGACTCTCTTAGAATACAAATAAATAATAATAGAATCTACAGACTCTCTCTGCTCTTGTCCTTAAGGCATTGTCCCCTGACCCTTCAGTCTCTTACTATGTGAATTCAAGGAAAAGCATTTTCCTCTGACAAAAACTCCAACCAACCAGCCAACCAACCAACCAACCAACCAACCAACCAACCAACCCCCACAATCAAAAAACCAGAACCCCCCAAACCAAACCTGAGCTATGGAATGAGTGAAATTGCTATATTCATAATGAATATTTAACTTTGACATAAACCCAAAGTTTGGATAACGTAGAACATTAGAAGCTTTTAAAAAAGAGTCCATGCTGTTGCTTAAAAATTTAGAAGATTCCTTCTGTAAGTACACTATGCCACCACAGTGCAGAGAGCATGAATCACAATCCCCTGCTATCCAGATTGCATAACAATTGTTTTTGTCTTCTGATAAGAAAACACTCAGAGATTGCAAGGAGAGATTCAAAACTATAATATATGACATCTAGTCAAATGTTTCATGTATTTAAAACACAGTCAAATCTAAGCAAGCAAAACCATCAAAACATCTCTGGCACCACCTACAGAAGTAATGCAGTATTAGCTTAAAAGATTTTCTGTTGGAAGAAAAAAAAATTAAATAAAGACAGAAAATTGAAGAGGAGTACTCCCCTCCCCCAGTAAATAAAAAAATAAATAAACAAAGAATTTTAAGAACTAGAATTATATGGATGCTCAGCCCCCAACTGATGAAGTGCTGCTTATTAGTAGCTGCTATGCTTTCCATGCAGCATATTCAAACTCCAAAGTGTACTTACATGCTTGTGAATGTTCTCCAGGAAATGATTAAGTGACAAGATACAATCTGTAATGTGGGGAATATGAAGAATTTACTTTCTAGTACTGGAAGACTACATATATAGATTAATCACATTTTCACAGCTGGATTTTTGAATAGAGCCTCATTAAACTGGTATAAATATACACCATATTGTTGTGTATGTTTTGGTTTTTTCATCAGCATCAAGATAACTTTGGTACAGAAGAATGCTGTTTCATTATATCCACTCCAGCTGTGCTCTTCTTCCAAGTCCTAGCACTTGCCAAATATAAAACTTAGCACATGCTCACAGCAGTAAGTTGGTAAAGTTTGATTGAATGAAAGATAATATGAGAACAGAGTAGGTAAGGGAAAAGATAAAATGAACTTTAGAATGAAGAGAAAATTTTGGTCACAGATATTTTTTTGCCTCTTTGCTATTCACTAAGGTTGCTGTGCTTATTACCATAAACAAAATAGACACTACTGAATCCCCATAACAATGAAAGAAAAAAAATAGTTTTGACCAAAATGAGAGACTACAGCAGAAAATCCCATATAACATCATTATGGTTGTGTAAAAAGGCACAGAAAGAGCAGGTTATACAGCTGATATTGTGCTCAGAGCTCTATGACAAAAGTGTTTCACGGTAACAGTGATCTGAGAAGCTCAGAAAGATCTTGTGCTTTTAGTACAGGTATAAATGTTAGCGAAAAAAAATCAAATAATGAGCTCACTAATGTTAAAAATGCAAAATATCTTTTTAATTTCATCAAGGTCAGATTTCCTTTGTGGATCCTTAGAGGTACAACAGGTATTTTTATGTCTTCCAGACACAGGGCTGTGGCACAGCCATGGAAGAGGAAGTCAGTGGAGACCCTTAGGGGCTTGCAGTCCTGAAGGGCCCAGCTGCTGGGCTGGATGCCCTGGAGGCAGCCAGGGCACTGCTGGCACACCAACACCTGCCCAGCAGGTCTGGCTTACCCTTTGAACTGTTTATGCTTAGCTGTACCAAGCGTGCACATCTCTGAATCAGGCTGGCCACCTCGCTGGGCACTTAAAGAAGAGAAGCAAGGTTTGAATACACTTGTCGAGAATCTCAGCCAAAATCTCTGGTTTTCAAGATGTTTTATATTTTGCCAGCTAGGACTTTTATCCCCAAAGTTACTGTGCATTCTCCAGGTAGGTATAAGATTCAACAGACTTGCTGTATATATTCATATTTACATTCTTCAAAATTTTTATGGGTATATAAAATGTCTATAAGCAATTCTTTATTGATACACTTTATTGAAAGTAGCTCCCTGATGAAATTTCAGTTGATTGCACTGATGTAACCGAGGGAAATTAGACTTGAGATTAATTTTACATCATTGCATTTCCTCACAGATTTTTCTTTTTTACCAAAACCAAATTATATATAACCATTATATATAACCATTACATTTTGAATTGAATGAGTAATTATTAAACTGGAGATTGCTATGATCTCATTAAAATAGACCTATTCTTGTAATAAAAGCAATGATTCACTGTTCACAAGTGAGTTTAGACCACTGACGTTAAATGCTAATCCTTCCACCAAACCAGAGGTAGAATGATTTTCTTCGTGAGCTGCAATATCAAATTCCAGTAAAGAAACCATTTAAGCAGTGCAGAAGTCTCACAAATATCAACAACTAGTGAGACCAAGGCCTGTATTGTCACAGAGGGTGTTGGAGAGTATACAATCCCATCCAGAGTGTGGGGAAGCAAAGGAGAGCTTTAGCTGATGGACTGCAGAGTGCTATCCAGGAAGCATCCAGTTTGGTGTCATGGGAAAAAGGGTGGGGAATGAAGGGCATGACAGCCTCATTGTCAGTGGCTTCTTCCAGGTGCAGCATGTCATATTTTTACCAAAAGCAACTTGCTTTTTTTTGTGGGTGAACAGTTGAATGCCAGTGACATTATATCCTACTGCCCAAAAAAACCCAAAACCAAAAATAAAACACCCCAAAAAATCTGTTGAATGACTGTAGTGGAAAAAAAAATATGGAAAAACTTATCTCTCATCTATTTTCAGCTCATATGCTTTGTATATTTCATAGCACTTTTGATACAGTAATTTTTACTTTCTTCTCTAAATTACTATGTTTTCTCTCCTCTTGAGGGAGAAGCGTTTATCAGGCTCTGGTTATCTACTCTATTTTATTATGTCCATAACAGCTATTGTTACTTATTCTGGATTTATCTAGTGTATGTAAGGTCAAAACAAAAAGTTGATGGTAAAATTGCAATTTCTTTCATAACAAGAAGTTTTTGTAGAAATAAGTCAGTTTTGCATGCTGTAGGTGGATTTCATTTATTTAATTTGACATGCCAATTAATATGGGCCACATAGCAGGCAACAATTATTATTATTGCAACAATTTAATAATGCTTTCCTTTGATTGAGAGGATGATTTTAAATTGATCACTTAGCAGTTAAGAGGTCTGCCAGTTACAACTCAGCTTCCTGCCATCCATGAATTAGGTGTTTTTTGGAATGCTATGGAAAATTATTTTCACGTGTTTTGCTCTGAATTCATGGATTTGCTGTAAAATGTCACTAGTGAGAAGGAAGTGTTCTTGTACTCTTGACTGAGTAGTTTTTTGGCAGACTTCTTAGCAACCCTGCATACTCTCTGTGACAGAGTGTTGATTTTTAGTCCTTCTATGAGATGGGGCCAGGATGGAGAGAATTGTTTTCTTTTTCCCTTTTCTATTGTTTGGAAGAAAGTGTTTCCAACACTGTTCTTGTCATATTGGCAATGAATATTGCGCTTTTGTTTTAGGAAGCAGATGCACTTCAGAAACATTTTAATGATTTTTTTAGTGAGGTTACATTATGTTTTCTTCTTTCTTTATTTTTTTTTTTTTCCTTTGGAGTACTTTTAGTATAGTATGGTCCTCTAACAAAACATTACAATTATATCACAAATTCAATTGATGGACTTGAAGAGTAAGCAATGAGAAATGTGTTTGATGCCACAATCTGTGACTATGGTGACTCATGCCCCAACAAAGAAGATGAATGGTTTTAGTGATAATATCCAAGTGGAGTATTCCACTAAACTCATAGCACTGACTCATTGCTTGATTAGATATGGCACACAACAGCTCCAGCGAGCAGAGAGGGAGCCTTCAAGAGTAGGTTACAAGGCTTTTCTTATCACAGACCTTCAAAAACTCTAGAAGGTAGCCATTCCATTCAGCTGTTCCCACTGTCATCTGTACCTCATTTTTCACTACATTGATATCTTAGAGATCTTCCAAAATACATTTACAGTAGGTAGATATGTCAACACCAGTCTTAGGCACTCACGTTTAAGGTAGTTTTTAGCTAGTGGTGGTCATCATTAGAAAGATTATGGGTTTCAGAAGTTGCTTGTGGATTACACACTTCTCTGAATTTTAAATCCACACATACGCATGCATGTAATTCAATATAAATATATTACAATATATTTCTGATTTTAAAAAAACCCTGGAAGTATGACAATCTGAATCTTGAAGATGAAAATATTAATAATTTTTTTTAACTGGGAGCTTTAAAGGGATATTTTCATCCTTCTTTATCCTGAAGTTTAAAAATAATACTGCCTTGTGGAGAGTAGATGGTACATGTTAACTTACACAGTCTCATATAGCATATTGCTAATTAAAATAGAATAATCAAAGTACTCACAGTCTCTTAGAAGTGAAATGGCATCTCAACCTAAATTAGCAGAAAACAGCTGGAAAGATTTTATTTAAGAAATAAAAGTACTGAAATGTCTTTTATAATGACAAAAACGTATTACAGGGCCTAATAAATCATCTAGTTAAAATTGCCATAATAACATCACTTTCTAAGAAGGTAAGATTTTAGGCAATTTTTTATTTTTTTTTTTGCTGAGCCTAACCTAAAATTTATTGTAATTAAAGCCTTTTCTAACTCCAAGGGGGAAAACAGCTCACTCACTTCCTCTCTTCAGCAGTCTTTCATAGATCTGAAGGGTTCATGTCGTGGCCCAGATTTCTCTTTCTTCCACTCAGCAAATCCTCCATATCCTTCACGAAGAGCAGAGCTTTAAACTTGCCCAGCACTTCAAGTGAATTTTGAAGAGGAGGGAGGGTCATATGTGATGCCGACTGTGACTCTCTTCATGTGCTACAGGCTGTCCACCTGTAGCTCTGGAGCATGATTCCACTGTGTTAACATCCATTGTACTGGCCACTACGATCACAAAATATCTCATTTCCAAAACTGACAGCTTTTCGGTTCTCCATTTGGTACTACCGAAATAGATTGTCTGAGTTCATCTTTCATTTACTTTGTTATATATCATAGTGCTTCAAAACTATTTTTTTCAGTTTGTCAAGATAGTTTTGAATTCTATTTGTCTTTCAATACATGTGCAGTCCTTACCTTATTGAACATTACTGTCTGCAATTTTCTAGTCTCTTATTTGCAATTGTTCCAATTCTTTGATTTATTAGTACTGTTTCTTACAACTGTAAAATGAATATGAAAAAATGATCCTGCTTCTGCTGAGCCCTAAGCAGCTTATTAAGTCTGAACTATAAAGTTGAAGTATTTACAAAAAATCACTCTCAAAATATTTACTTATTACTAATCTACCCAAAATAAACTCCTGGACACAGAAGATAACATAATTTTCCTTTGAGTAGTACATAAGTAGCATCAAAATAGTCTAAATGATTGCATGAATAACTGATTTTTAATATTGGCTAAATGTTTTTTTCTTATAGTAAAAAAAAAAACAAACTTTTTTTGCAGTCAAATAAAATGTTTGCTAGACTGATCCAGAACATTAATTTGGGAATTTGGTTTGTTTATTATTCTTGGTTTTTCCTATTATTCAAAAATAAACAGCGAGAAAATGTATAATTGAAATACTTGTTTTAATTATTGTTTTCCTATTTTGTTTTCATTTTCATTGCTTTCTGAAACCAGGGACAGTTACTACATTACTTTTAAAAAGAAACCCTACAACGAGAGGGTTAAACACTGAAATAAGATCACTAAGAAGGTTGTGAAATCTTCAACCTTAGAGATTTTCAAAACTCAATTAGACAAAACTCAACTAGACAAAGTCCAGCACAGATGAATCTAATTTTCAACTAACCCTGTTTTGAGTGGCAGGTTGACTATACTACACACAGAGTTCCCTTCCAGTCTATATTTTCCTGTAATTCTATGTAAATTTAAGGAAGCACATGTATATTAGGATGGCAAAAAGCAATAATTTGCTGCTCAATAAATGTCAGTATCCGTTGTTCCAAAATTCATAAGCTCGTATTTTTAAGCACACAAATAGACATGTTTATTAGCTGACGGCAGGATGGGCACAGTTCTTGAACATGTCTCAGTTCTTGCAGGGACAGGGGCTGCAGGGACAGGGGCTGCTGTCCCGTGGGTCAGACATGGAGTCCTGGACTGTGGGCAGGGAAGGGGAAGCCATGGCGGCGGCAGCAGGGAGTGTCAGGGCTGGCTGTGCTTTTCCCCCAGAGCCAGCACACCTGGGTCTCATGTAGCATAAAAATGACACCCAGCAGATCAGATCAGATCAGATGACAAAGCTGCAGCACCACGATGCGAAGGCAGCACGGCTGTGTGGGCTGTGAGCGCCCTGCCGTCCCTCACCCACGGCCAGTGAAACGCACCCCAGGGAGCGCACGCCAGCCGAAGGAGGGGATGGAGCCCAGGGGCAGGGAGCCAGAGCTGCCTCTGCAGCAGCCAGCACTGCCAGCTCTGAGCCATGTGCACCTGCCTCAGCCTCTGCTGCTGGCTCTGAGACCAAGGTTCTCCTCCTGGCCCTGTTCATGCAAGGAAGAACTTTGTGTTAGGCCTTGCACAGGAGACAGCGCGTGCGAATAACCTGAACACATGGTTTGGTTCCTAGAAGGGAAGGTAGAGTGACGTGCAGCTGACATGTATGACCTGAGGTCAGGGGTACAGGTGCCACTTGGTGGGCTGTCACAGGTGTTCTGATTGTGACCACGCTCTCATGCTGTCAATGAAATTTCACAGTCTTGTCATAGCATTGTGTCTTGTCATGCTATTATTTTTATTGGCTTCAGGAACTGCCATCCTCAGCCCACACACTTTGAGAGATGTAGCCTCTAAGGCTTTGTTCTTCATCTGCTCATGACACCTCAGGTTTTAGCTTTTATATTTTTCAGATTCTGTACTGCTTTAGAATGTAGTTCTGAGCTTTGTATTGGGGGATAGTAAACTCTATTCACAGAGTAGGTAGACAAAACAATTCCCTCACTAGCTGGGGACCAAGGACAAATGATCCAAATCTCAGGCCCAAGAGCATAACAACGGCAGAATGAAGAGAGAAAAAAAAAGAAGGATGGGACTTCATAATCTAAAACTA
>VYZP01018774.1:927-22831 GCA_013400635.1 Hypocryptadius cinnamomeus | reverse complement strand
TCACATTTCCCTCAGCAGCTTAAGGAGAAAAAGCCCAACCAAAAAGCCCAACAAACCCAAACCCCAACTCTCTGTGCTTGCACAGATGCATCCTGTGCTACCAGACATCAGTGCTGGCTTTAGCGCAAAAGAAAGCACAGCACAGCAGAAACCTCAGATCTGTTCCTACCCATGAAAGAAATAATGTCTGCTTTAACTGGAAGAGCTAAAATAAGCCTTCAAAAGGAGTGACTGCATGATTGATTGCCATAACAATTTAGTACATTTTGATAAAATGCTTGTTGTAATGCAATCCTTCCTCTAACAATTTTTCTACATCTTTCCTATATTTGTAGTCTTCCCTAATCTCCATTTTTAACCCATGAACAATGATTTTTACCAAATACTTGTTATTATATGTATAGCTAGGATGGGTAGGTTGAGCTACCTGGGAAAACATAGGAGGGTTTGCTTTGTATAGTTAAGATTAAAAAAAACACAAACAAAAAAAAGGAAATTAAAAGAAGAAACATTTGGTTCTTTTTTCTTTTAAAAATATGATATTAAGATGAATCAAGTCACCCAAAAGCCAAACACAATAAAATAAAAATGTCTAACTCAAATCATAATAATATTTTAAACTAAGATTTATTAGTAAGAGAACTCTAATAACATTAAAGAGATTCTAAAGTAGAGTAAAACACTCCAAATACAATGTGTTCTTTTAGATTTTTCTTTGAACTGAATTAAATAAAACCCCTTAAAATCAAGTTTTTAAGGACTTTTCCATTACACTCAAAGATGTTTTTATGGAGTAATATGTGACATTCCAGCAAAGCCCAGGTGCAAAGGAACAAGCAGACTAAAAAGATAACCTTCCCCGCTCACTGCCCTTATCTAGTTAAGCCAATAAAATTGTTCTACCAGAAGAAATTAAGCTTTTCTTTATCCTAGAAAGCTCTCTATTTTTAGATGGAAATGAATAATGTTTATAATAATTTTAAACACATCTCCCAGCTAAAACACCATGAACTGACCAACCAGTGGGACTGGGTGTCTGACCTAGAAACTTGTAAAAAACAATTTTTTTTTTTTTTCCCTTATGCATAAGGTACACCTCAAACTCTGGATTACTGCTCACTAGAAAACATGGCCTCAGGGAGAAACTTCCTCCAGTGAGCAGAGACTTCAGTGGTTGCTGCTCTTATGGGAACACTGCATGAAATCTGTATTAGGCAGAATTGCCAGCAGCCATCACAGATACAGACAGTCACAGTCCTGGAGAAATTTTTAACTGAAGGCAAGACTTAATATTCTTAGAGCATATGTGATATTTGCCCACATCTCTCTAGTCATTTGACTGCAGCTAATTTTTCTGGACTGATTTACAGATGCTCCTCTAAACATAACTCATCCTGCTATGAAATTTCCAGTTAAATCTCTATTGGAGTATTTTATTCTTTTCCAAAGTGTTTTTGTAAAGAAGATGGTTGAATGCTACCATTAAGCTGTTCACAACAGACCACTTGTCACTGTTTTCTAAGGAACAGCAGCCATTAAACCTAGGAAAGGAAACTTGTGATGACTATCAGACCAACCAGGTGTGCTACCAATTTACCAATTTTGCAATATTTGCCCATTTTTATGTGTCTTGCTCAGTCACATTTTTGGGCTACAGCATTAAAAAATATACTGCATTTGTTAAAAAAAAAATCTTTCTCTTCTGTAACTCAGTAACTAAGAAGTAACTGCATACAAATTGTAACTGCATAGAAACCACCCTGTTTCTGCATTCATCATTCATCTCGTGATGAATGTGCTACCAAGCCAAATGATGCTTTCAGGCTTACTCTGGGTTGCTAAAGTGAGGAAGCACATGCTTGGATAAAGCAGCCACAGTTGCTAGAGGGTAATGCAGCACTTCATTTCTCAAGCAAAATGAGCTTTTGTTAACCTTAATAAAACAGATTTTTGACTGGCCTTCTCCCTTGGGGATCTCACCTTAATGTTTATGCTGACTGACCAGAACAGACCTTTTGAAATGAACCTCCCCATCATCCCTCCCTGAGCTTCTGGCTTGCAGCATGGGGCGCTGTGCAGAATGGGGCTCCTTTTGGATGAAGCTAAAACGTTAGATAAAATACAAAAGCTCACCTAAGGTACTCATTTTCTTGATGGCAAACTCAGCCTAAGGCTCTCAGAGGAGAGCTCAGCTGAAATAAAGCAACTGGGATATGTATTCCATGGACACGGAGTCCTCGACACAAACTTTGTTGCTGTACAGACTTGCAGAATGCTATCTGTTAATGCAAAAGTCTGAGTTGAGGCTGAAATGTCATAAATACCCTGAATGCAAGACTAAAAAGCAACTGAAAAGTTGTAAAATAACCAGAAAACTATTAAGCCAGTACAGAAAGAATAACAACAGCAGCCATTTTCTTGGGCCAAATTCTGTCACCAAAAAGCTGTGGTTTTACTTGGGCAGCTCAGATACACTTAGATTTTTTTTTCTTGCTGCTACAATATTGTGAAACTGCAAGTCATTACCATCAGTGTAGAATTACCAGGAGAATGTAACAACCACCGTAATGTAACAGATCTAAAATATAATTTGCAGCTTTGGATATTAAAAGGTGAAATAATATAGGTACACCTATACTGCAGTTCAAACTTAAACCTGCTACACCCTTTTCTTTACCCTTTGTGAAAAAAATCCTATGTAGACTAGGCCATGGATACCTTAATGTAAGTTAAATAAAAGAAACTAAAACCTAATGGGTAGTCTACCACTCATGACAAATGTTGTGGGGTTTTAAAAATAAATACTGGTATATATACACATTGCTCAGCACTCTATTTGTCTTCTTTTAGGACATCTATGTTTCTTACTGCAAGTCCCATTTCAATGGGACTACAGATAATGGAATATGGATGCAAAAAAGCTGTAGTTAAATGCGCAACATTTACAACACCTTGTGAATAAGGTACTAAAACTATAATCTCCCAAGTCACACCATCCCCATATAACATTCTTTTCACCTATGCAGTACCCAGCCTGCCAATCAGGGATGTCCTCTGCTTAGTCCCAGGCTGCTGAGCAGGGAGATGTGAGCAAAACAGGAGAATGGATTCGCTGCGACTTGGCCATTTCTACAACCAGAAGGTGCTTACATCTTCTAGTACCTCAAAAGAGGGATTTGGGAAGGCCAGAGGGATTCTGCATTCTCTGAACTTACCAAATCTAGTCCATCTTTCCACCCCAGGGATAAATTACTTAACACTTTGTAATTGGCAACTTCTCAAGGAAACAAAAGGAAATTTTTCCTTGAAAAGGAATCTTTTCAAGGAAAGCCAAACAAGGACTGCAGTTAAATTCTCTAAGTTTTTCCTTTGTCCTCTGCAAAATGGAACCACAACACTCACAGCCTTATAAAGGTAGGAAAGGAGGCATATGGAAAGAGCTATTAAGATGAAGTGACATGATTGATTAAAACACATTAGTTATTATATAATATGATGTGATATATGATAGTAGGGTGAAAATATTCAAACAATAATAAGCACTTGCTTCATGACAACAAATATCAGATTAATCTGGACATGAGATCATATTTTCCAATGTCATCTCACAGAGTTTGATCACTGCTTTTCAAAAATCCTCTGCTTTATACCACAGATGTTGCAATAGGTTAAAATCCCATAGAGACAAAACGCCCACATTTTTACCTGCATGACCTTCACCTGAAATAACCTGCATCCTATAGGAAATGTGTCATCTCAAAAAACCTGCACATGTGCTAAAGAGTAAGGGAGTTTTGGAGGGATCAGAATCAGGGGTGGGAAAGGGAACTGCCAAGAAACAGGATGCTCAGGATGCTTAAGACTAACTTACACCTCATGCAACCACTCACACCTATGTGAAACTGCACTGTTGAGTCTCTGTGGGAAAAGAAGGGATCAAAAAGCCAAGTGAAAACTGATAACCTTCGTGAAATGCACCTGAAAATACAGCTATTAATTGTGATACATGGTCCCTAAAACAAATGACATTGGGAACACAACTGGATGCAGTACTTTAAGCCATCTTATCACACAGATCTTTACCAAGGAGACCCCTCTCCAATGAGCATTTATTCCAAAGGAGAGATAACTTGTGAGCAGATCAGCATTTGTCCAGCATCACCTCGAACAGTTTGCCAGGCTGAATCTACATTACAAGAGACTATAAAGGCTTCTAATGAGGACAACTCACAAAGCAGCATTGATGTACAAATCTACATTACAAGTAGTTATTGTAGTTATTTCACAATGCCCAGCCTGTGAGATGCAATCTCAGGTGGTCTACACCTGTTCTGCAGGGCTTGGGGCTGTCAAGGTCAGATATCTCGAGCTGGTTGTAACTTGAACTCAGGCAGAGTTCAGATAAATGCAGTTAAAGAGAAGAGAAAGCTTTAGTGTCTCCCAAGTATCCTATTCCAACAAAGAGCAAAGGGAAACAGAAAGAAAGTTTGTGTTGGCTACACAGGCTTGTCTCTGTCTTTTTTCCTTCCCTCTCCTGTCCCCAAACCCACAAGCATTGTTAGATGTCTAATTTTAGTTTCAGATAGCAGATATCTTTTTCATGGCTACTCCTACAAAAATGAAATAATAAAAGGGGGCTTCTTAAAATTTTAAAGGACAAAAAATAGTCTGTTGAATCTTGCTGTTAATTATAGACACTGAACAGATTTAAGTAGAAACAATCAAACAGAAAAACATATGTAATCTATGCCTTTGGCATAGCATGAACCAGTCAAGGGGCAATGAAGCAACCCCCTGCCAGGACACTTTAATTAATTTTATTTTAAAAAGAATACACAGATCAGGATTCAGCAAGGGTATTTCTAGTAACTGATATAAGATCATTGTTATGAAGGCCAAGTTTTCAGACAGCAGAATGCCTTGTCATGGCACATGAAAATCTTGTTATACAAGCAGAAGAGATTTCCTATTGTGATAGAAGGGGCAACAGTAATTTTGCAATTTCCCAATTGTCACATGCATGAGATCACAGGTTTTATTCTGGCAAAGCAAGAAGTAAGAAAGGATGGGTTGGGTGCTAACAAAAATGACCTCTGTCAAAGCATTACTATAAAGACATCTGTAAAATTGCAAGCCTCAACCCTGAAAAAAGGGTTGAAGCCCTAAGCCAATATGAAGCTGCTGCCTTCCACATCGACTGGTTTATCCTTAGCAGTCTCCCTGGTATTTCTACCCAAAAACACTTCAACAGTGTATGGCCTGTCTTTCATCCACCCCGGTGCTTTTCAACCCATTCTTCACCCCGTTTCATCCCCTCATGGGGAGAACAAAGATGCATTGTGTTAAACTCAGGCAGCTTTTTGCTGGTAAAACTTCAGTCTCCACTGATTGGCAAACTGGCTCAAAACACATCTGGGTGTCCTTGGCTTTGGTTTCAGAAATGACTTCTCTTAGCTTTAATAAAATCTTCTACCATTCAGCCACAGTAGATCTTTATAAGTATCCAAAAGACCTGCTGCACACACTTAGTACAGTTCATCCCTAGATTTTATACCCCTCTTTTCCAATAAGCCTCAGTTGTCACTTAGGTCAGAATGACAAAGGCACTGAACCCCCAGAGCTGAAATGGAAGGAAATCAGTGAAAGCTGCATGCTCAGAACTTCAAGTGCTGTACAGCGTTAAGTACTTTGAAAATTGGATTCTAGGTATTCAAAATGGGACACCTAAAATTAGATTATCTGTACAATAAAATGAAAGCATATTATGAAAATACATTTGTAAAACCTTTTTAAATTACAGTAATTAATATAATGGCAAAGCCCATAACAGAGCCAACCCTTCTTTGAAATTTGATTTGAATGCTGAAATTATAACATAGGATGACTCTGTGAAAATCCTGGGGAAAACCTGCAGGATGATGCAAACACTGAAAGGAACCAAACTGCTCTTGCAAAGCCGTCACCGTCAATTATGGCCATTCTCAGTTTGTGAACTCCTGAATGTACATCCTTAACAAGCTTTTCCTTTCTTAAACATGTGTGTGTGAAGAAATAGTTGCACACTAAGATATTCCTTCTAAATTATATTTGAAACATATGAGTGCATAGTCCACCTCACTGACGTTTTTACTGTGCCCACACAGTGTGTATGTGTGTGAGAGCACATGCACACAGGCACACACAAGTCTACACAACAACCTGCAGCAGTAAACCACTTTCCTGTCTATCCCCTCCTATGGCTCTGAAGATAAGCTGCTTATTTTAAAAGAGTTGAACCTATTCTATTTACTCTGGAAGCTTATTACAAGAAGCAATTTAACACCATAACTGTTAGGGGAATAATTGCTTTAAAAAACAAACCCAGACATAAAATAGGTTTGTCTTTTTCTGAAAACCGTAAGATGTTCAACCTTCCATCTAGTGCCTGGGTGTTTCACAGAGACCAAAGGTGTTCTTCAGTAGTTTTATTTCTTTGGGAGAAGCTACTGTGGAGGAGACAGGCAGCCTTTGTGATAACGCTGTCTGAGCCCATTTAGGGCTTTGAACACAGGAGCCGCCTTTGGAGCCGCACCCAGGATGCCACTGGCGGCCAGCACAGCACAGGGCGTGGGCATGGCACGAAGCACTCCTTCCACAGAGGACAATTGGCATCTGCCCCCTTCATGTGGCCTCTCAGTCATGCAGCAGAGAGCTGCAGGCACCATGCTTCAGTCCCTCAAACCAAGACCATCAACCAGAACAGCCAGAGGAGCAGTCAAGAGGAAGGGGGAGCCCCAACAGTACGAGGTATCAGATGTTAACCATTGCCACTTGTTAGCAGCTTGCTTTAAATTAAAACTAATTCATTTGAAGAAATTATGCAAGCTTTTCTTGACTACCAACTGCTAGTACCACCTACAAATTTCAAGCATTAGGTCAGTTGCACAGAGCTTGTGAAAATCAGCTTAAGCTTTTTTAATGCTTAATTATAGCAAGTCTTCTTTACAAGTGTTTTACAGTGTCATTACGCAAATTATAAGTTCAACCATAGTTTGAACATAAAGAAGTTCCAGTTACGAAATGTCACTTGCAAGGGTATTACATGAAATTAATTGGGAAAAAATAACACCTAGACACAGTAATTACATTTTAGAAATGAAACCCTTAGCCAATTCATAGGTTTCAAAAATTAGGGACTTCATAACTAATGTATCTAATATACTGCTGTTCTTGGTGTTTCTTTTTTTCTTTGGGTTTTTAAAAGGAACAGTCATAAGGTCTGTTAAAATATGAACCTTTAAAATTCTATTGCTCTTTCTAATTAATGATGTCATACATGGAACAAAGGAGCAATTATTTCTAAGCACTTAAGAGAAGCAATTTTTTTTTAAATCAGCTCTTAGTAAGATCATGGATGAACATGAACTTTGACACCTCTCTGTAGATATATGAAGAGAAAGATATGCATTTCAGTCAATACAAGCATTACCAGCAAGCTGAAATGATATTTATTACAGCAGAATGGCTTATTTTTTTGCATATGCTTTTATTGTGTACCTGTTCAGGTCAAAATATTCTGCAGTATTCCATTTCAACATCATTTACAACACTTGTGCCAGCAACTGCTAGGAAAAAATGATTTGGGGATGATTTGGTATGTTCTTTTCCATTCAGAGCTGTTTAAAATATTTAAAATACTACAGAATTTTGTACAATTAGAATGCACAATAGTAGAATAAAGTAATTTTGTGTGTGTATATATATATATATGCAAATATTCTGCCTGATAAAAAATAATATCACTTGAACATTAATGTTACGAATATACAGAACAGACAGCACGCAAGAGGATTTCTTGGAGGCTTTCAATTAGACAGTTTGTTAGTAAACACACTGAGCAGCAGCACAGGAATTCTGCTCTGTGCCTGCAAGGGCAGAGAGGTCAGGAATACAAAGCTCCATTTTTACAAGCAGGAAGAAAGAAAGTTAAAGAAAGCATCACAAAAGGATTTTTCCCCCTCCTTGCTTTCAAAAAAAATAAGGGATCGGAGAAAAGCTTCATTAACTTTTAACCAGAACCAAGGATTTTTTGTTCATGTAAAGAAGAATTTTTGGTATCATAAGTACCTCTACTATTTTGCCTCTATACTGAACAACAGTAAATCCCAAGAACATCTTGAACATTATCAGTTTAAAGAATTCAAAACAAAGGATGAACACAATATCAGAATAAATGCCAGCAAAATGAATTATAAAGAGCTTTCATTTCTAAAAGCACACAGACCTTCCTGCAGAATATGTTCCTTTCAAACATTCTACTTTCACAACATGACCTACTGTTTCCATGAGCATTAATTCAAAACTATTGATGTATTTCACATCTCCACTTCTCAGAGCTCATTTAAACAAAACTTTGACAAAGCAACCCAAGAAAGTCTACAGAAAAAAAAAATTACATGCCTGCTTACAACAGATAATCAGATAATATGGGACAGCCTATTAAACTGAGTGGTTCAAAAGCTTAAAACACCTCCTCATTCTGATTTCACTTTTAATCATTAAAATACCCTGTATCTGTATCACAATAATGTTCTTATGTCTCTGCAAGGCCACATTTCAAAGCAGTTTGTTCCTTGGACCATGGTTTGGCTGTGAATAGGCTGTTTCCTTTCAGAACTTCACAAAGTTCTCAGGTGTTCCTTTCTGATGCTTCTCCCACATCCTCTGCTCTAATTACATTTGACAATCCCTTAAAACACAGTTTATTGAAAAGCATGTTTAAAAAAATCATAAAACCCCAAGAATTAAAAAGACAAGGAAAATAATTCCTGGATGAGACTGTCCTTATTTCCTTTATTTTAGATGGTTGGGTACCAGAGCACTTGGCATTAGAGGACAGGCAGATGGGCCTGGCCTTCTTCAAGGCTGGAAAAGAGGAAATTTTGCTGTGGAAGAGAAGCACAGCCTGCTGATACCTGCAAAGTAGTCATGCAGAAGACAGACAGACAGACAGCCTTCATTGTACTGCACAGTGTGGGAACAAAAGACCATGAAAATAAAGTGAAACAGGAAAAGTTCAGATTAGATATAATAAAAAAAACCCCAAAAAACCACCTGGAGGACAATGAAGCCCCGGAACAGGCTATCCAGAGATGCTATGGAACCACTGTCTTTGGAGGTTTCAAAAACCCAACTAGACAAAAAGCCTTGAGTAACTTAGTCTGCACTGAGAGCTGAACAGAGGACCCTTCCAACCTAATGGTTCTGTTGGGAAATTTTTAAGCAAACATTTCTCTTTAAATTTTCATGTTGCAGTTGCAAAGGAAGCAGCAGTTTGCATAAAGCAGTTATACTGATGGCCACAACTCAACAGCAGCAAATACAGAAATGAGGAATTTCCTTTTTCTAGAAATATGGTGATTAATGGTCACACATTTATGATTAAAAGAAAATAAAGCCTGTCACTTAAAACCGAAGTCTTAGAGGCTTTATTTATATGACAGTATTTACTAGGTTTTCTCTTTTAAGATGGAATTTTGCCATGGGCACAAGTTCATGTGCATGCATGCAGTATTATTGTCTCTTTTATGGCATAGGTGCTATTGTTATGTGTTATTTTAATGAAAATATAAAAGTCATTACATATTTATGTATGGATGTTTTGGAATAAAGCTGTTTATGGGATTGGTGTTTATCCCATAACAGAGAATAAAGAACTCTCCTAGCAAGCTAATTTAAAATTTACACACGACAATTCATAATTTATAAATTGATAATTTACACAGTCTTAAAAGTACATTTTATATCAAATAGTGTGAAAATAATTATCTATAAGAAGTCTCCCTCCTTTTTTTAATAACAAATATAAGTAGCTAATCCTTGTATATTTTTCTACTAGTATTTCAAGTGTCCAGATGATAGCAGTGTACTATGCAGAATCTCTAAACACTGTGCTAAACTATAATTTGGTCTTTGGAAAGACCAAATATATCAAAGAACTAAAAGTCACTAAAAATCTGTAAGATCCAGAACCCACTCCTAAAACAGTAACTCTTTTTGTCCCATCTGATTCAGCTGCCTGCTGGGCAGTACCAAACACAAATGCATCCTTCTTGATCCCAAAGGGAGAAGACCAACTTGGAAATATTCAACTTCAACAGAAGATGGGATGGCACTGTATCATATTTGAAGGACAGCAACTAGAAATAAACTAGATATGAAGAGAAACTAAGCTAGGAAGATGCTGGTACATTCAGAATTCCTGAGTTAAACAAAAATATTAATATTGACTCATTCGGTAAGGTTTTCCTCATCTGAACAATTAAAATAATTAATTGACTCACAGAAGTGCTGCTGTTTGACAGAGCAGACTCTCTGAAATCCATAAATTCATATTGTAAAATCCAGGTCACCTTCTCAGTAATTACGGAATGCATTAGATGTTCCCACCAGAACAGCCAGACTGTACCAGCATCTCAAAAATATTTGTTAAAAGCAGAAATTATGCCAGATGAAGATTGTGTTTCTGGATATGAACCAGATGTGGTTAATAAAAAATCCCTTGATTTCTGTGCCCCCAAGAAGATGAGGCTTCATCACAAACACATTATTTTGCTGTACTTTAGGCCAATTTTTGTGGCATAAAACAGCTACCTCTTCTCCCTTTTTTTCCCCTGAAATATTATGTTTACTTATGATAATATGGTATATTTAAGTTGTAGCAGATGAATATGTGTTCTAGGCATTCCGTGGGACTTCAACAAAACTTGCACTGAAAACTTTTTAGTGTAAATCTAAAGACAAGCCCTTACAATACACTGATAGTGGTTTAAGACAAATGATGAGAACTGTAGCACAGCAGGTAGAAAACTATCTGGTCATATTTCTACTAAAACCTGTTCTGTCTTGAGACATATCTATAATTGCACTTGAAATACTAGCTAACAGTTTTTATGATTTCAGCAAAAGACTCATACAATTTAGTCTGTTCCTTACAATTATAATTCCTGAGTTGTGCAACAACGTTTAGGGATTTTTGCTTGTTCATTTTAACGTGGAGATTTTTTTTTAGCCTCTAAATTCCAGTAAATAAAAACCAAAAACCAAACCCCAGGAATCCTAAAAGGCCTGGGGCTCTAGAGAAAAAATTAAAGAATTCGAACTCAAGGATTTCTGAGGGGGAAAAAAAGTAGTTTTCTAAAGCCTGACCCAATTTTAAATGCTTTGCTTTTATACTACTGCTTTGCTTCATTTCAGATTTAGTATTCCCATAGTAATCATTATGTAACTTCTACTTCAACAGCTGCAGACATTCTAGGGAGGCTTAGGATACACAGGCTCTATATACATTTTACAGCAGTATTATAAGTGCAAGGGAGGCAAATAAAAAAGAAGTAAAAAGCCAAACTCACACTATCCCACTATCAACATTCTCACTCCTAGAAACATTAAGCCAGTTTTAAACAGCCATCAAATCCTACCCAAAATGAGCAGATTTAGTAGCCATTACCATTATAATACTTTCCCAGTAATTAACTAAGGAAGGCCAAAATATTCAGTATTACAAAAACCAGACTTGCTGCACCCTGTGTCCTAATCACATGCAGTAATTTCACAAACTTTCAAGCAATTTATCTAATGTAGCATACAAAATAAAAGCAGAAATAGAAAGTGAAATATACTTCCAAAACCATTAATCATTCCAGTTTTTACATTAAACCTCTCCTAAACTTAATCTTAGCTAGTTTTTCACTTCATTGTTTCCTCACACAGAGACCAGGTAGCTCTTTATTGCATCCCAAGGAGTTCAAGAACTAGAGAATATTATCAACGGGATAGAATATTTACAGCTGAGGTGGTTAATCTATTGCATTACGTTTACCCCAAGGCATGAAAGGCACCACCTAGAAAGCAAAAGATAAGGATTCACATTCCTTATTACTGCTCTTTTTTTAAAATTATTTTTAACTATGAGCATTAATCTTCTTCCTTGGTAGGAAGAGCAAGAACACAGAGGAGCAGCACAGGAATAAACAAGCAAGTGACAGGAATAAACAAACAAATCAACATTGTTCTATGAAGAAACCATCTATGGGTGAAAGGTGATGGCAAAAATTACACGGACTTTTTTTTTGTTTCTATGTAGAAGGGAGAATAATACAAGATTTTTAAAAGTCCCTTCTATCTACATGTTTATGATTCTGTGCTTAGTAGAGCTTCAGGCAGTTATAATGACCAAAGTCTCCACACTGAGTAGGCAAGATGTCATGAGACCGAAGAAATAGAATGTTTCTATTGTTCTGATGAGACAGCAATATTCTAAAAAGTATTTCTGCCACTCCTCCTAAAAGGCAGACAAAATTTATTTATAGCAGGCATAATTCTCTTAGAAGTTTATTTATCTTGCAGAATTTCAGGTAAGACCTGCAGTGTGGTGAGATTTCTCACCTTCACATTCTAACAGAAGAAAAAGAAGCTTCATGCTTGGTGCGACAATTTTTGATTTATAAGATATACCATTAGTTTTGGGCACGTCTGTCAGCTCCAGCAGGCTGAAACAGAGAGACAGGTATTCCCTGTGGTTACAAGTCCTAAGTTTTGTGTTTTCTGTTGGAAACTGTGGCAGTCATACTCTTTCAGCAAAACAGAACTCCTGCTCAAACACTGAAACACACTGCAAGACAGTTGTTGAACCAAGAGTTAGTTATGTTCCAGACCGAGATTTCAAGCATTTATACAACTAAGATGGTCCTTTTATATTAGATATTACTGTACACACACACATATATATACACTATATAGATGGTAGCATCAGATACATAGATTTTAATTTTAAAAAATATATGTATATTTGAGGCTTTTCTAAGTTAGAAGAACCTCCTTTCTGGAAAAACTGCATGCTCAAATCCAAAGCATTGCAATCTCTGTTCCACTGCCTTGAAGGCAGCCCAAATACATCAGTCAGCTTAGGATGGAAGAATCTCAATTACTACTCATTGGCTGGGGAACTTCTGCCCACTCCACATTAATTAGGAAATGATTCAGTTATGGGGAAGAGAAGTACCCCTTGTAAAACAGCTGCTGGAAAAATATCTGTATGTCAATTCATACCCTACCCAATCTCCCTGGTTCACAGCTTCAGTCAGTGTGTAATCTGTAAATACTTTGGTCCAAAAACATTTTTTATGTAATAAATTGATATATTGGGTTCTTGTTTTTAATGAAATTTCTGTATTTGCAATATAGTAGCATCTAGTCAGAGGAGCCAGAATGGCACAGAGATGTGAAAAAGGTGGCATCAGATGATTATGGGGTGCTCACTCTGTAGGACTTTTTAAATATAACCACTTGACTAAGTAACAGATTAATAATTTTTCATATTCAGTCTTTTATTCGTAGAGCAGCCATAGCTCAGATAGACAGTGCCATTTTTTCTGCTGGGCTTTTCCAAAATACTGTCTTAGTAATTTAGAAAAGGAAGATTTCTGATGTGCTCTGTTCCCCTACCACTTTTAACAACAGTATCATAAGCAAAGCCATCTGACAAATATTCCTAACTGAAGAGCTCCACAGATACGTGAAGTATGTGTTCACTCCTTTTTGGGAGCAATGAAAATGGGCAAAAGACCACTTTGTGTGTACTTCTGTAGGGTCCAAAGTCAACTCTGGTATTAAAGCACACCTAGTTTTAACTAATACATAAACACTATGGAAGTTACAAACCTGAGGTTTCTTGCAAACAGCTCCCAGTTTAGATGCTGTAAGAGGAGAAAGGACATAGGATTGACCTTGTTTGGGAAGGTCAGGCTTTTACTGTTCCTCTTTAAAGCAAGTGAAGCTCCCTCTTTGCATGTAATATCGTCTCTTTGAGAGAGAAGGGACACAAAATGTATTAGCTTGCTTTAAAACTGTGTTTACAGTAGTGTGGCAGTAACACTGCTAGTGAAAGCAAGTGGAGGGCACTTAGAGTGTCAGAGGAGATCTAGTATTTATTGTATTATTTTTGTTGGCCTGAAAGTTTAAGCCTGCTCATTTCTGACTCATAAGTAAGAAGACATATTTAAAGTAAGTCATAATTCTCTCCTCAGAAATTACAGTAAAAATATTTATTTCTAAATATAATTTGCTATGAAACAATTGAGATGCTTGACTTTCCACAAAGGAATTTCTCTCAATGACAAACAAGTCTTTGACCTTCAAGCAAACAGGCACAATGATCCCAGTAACAAACTAAATTTAATTTTGACTAGCTCACAATGGCCACATAAATCACACATCAAGGGTGGGAAGATGAAAAAAATGGATAGGCCACAGCCACCCAATTGTCTGGTTGGTGGCTCTTCTATGGATATTGGCCCTTTCATCATGGCATCTTCACTGGCCTGGGAGGGGATGCAGATGTAAAATACTGAAACAAGCCTGGAACTAATTTCTCAGGCATTGGGGCATGCTGATTCCTGCCAGCAGTTAGGGTATGGCAATCACTGGGACAAACACAGGACAACTCCTTGGTACTTACTTTGATACCCCACTATGACACTCTCAAAAAAGATGAGGCAGTAGAGCTATGTGTTTTCCAGATCATTCATAACTTTACCTAAAAACCTTCTGTATTCTGTGTAAACCTGTACTCACATGCATCTGTTGGCAGCCACTGCTACAGGGAGAGAAAAGAAGTGCATGCATACCCACCTTCAAAGTTCAGCATTTGTGTGTGTCTGTATTTTCTGTACTGGTTTTTCATGCTGTGATCAGGGAAAGGAAACACGCTTCCCTGTTCCTGAATGAGTAAAGGAACTCATGTGAGGAAGCATTTAAGGGCAGCCACCTCCGCAAGAGGAGGCGAGTCAGGAGCAGAGGCTGACCACAACAGAGGCAGGGGCAGTGCCCTCACTGACCAGGGACACAGGCACAGATCCTCAAACAGGAAAAGCAGAGCAGGTCTGGTCAGAGAAACCAGGGTCAGGCACTGTCCACGATGACCAAAGTGATCCCACAGTGACAAGGCAGGTGTGAGGCCTGGCAGGAAGGCAAGCCAGTGGGTCAGGTCCAGTGAGGGATGTGGCTGGGCACAGGACAAGCTGCAGCATAGCTCAAGAGACAAAATGCAAAGGCTCAGCTTAAATGTTCCTCCTAGAAAGGAGATGGAATGTCTGCAACAAGGCTTCTTCATGCCTCTGACAGGGCTGTTTCCACAGTCACCTGATCCAAGGCTACTGTGCCACAGCAGAACCAGCTTTGGGCATGGGAAATCCATCCCTATACCAGAGGTGTGTGCAGAGCATCCTGGCATGGGGCACTGTGCTTTGGTACCAGGAAATACCAAAACACAAGGCAAAAAGTGTGAATTATTATATTAAACATATGTGGCAACTATCAGTAAAGAAAATATTACTGAAAAACCAGATATCTGAAGGCAAGAAAAAGAACAATCCAGTGCTCAGACATAACCTAGGATATATAAGATAAAACTGAAATATATATGGACTTGGAAAGTTCACTTGTGAAAAAGCTGCATCAGATTCTTAATTATCTTGAGTTTTTCTGACCTATGAGACAAAATAATAGTCATGTTCTTCAGGAAAAGAGAAACTTCATCCTACAGAATAAAGATTCAGCAATTTGCTCACTAGTTTCATAGCTGTCCGTGAGACTACTCACAAGCCTACATTGTTCTTTTTGGTTCTGTTCATTTTTTAATTAAATGAAGTCTATTGTATTTGGGAATATCCTGGAAAATGTCTGTGATCAAGTCATTGATGGGTTTGTGGGAGCAAACAATGGCCTTTGTAATCCAATATTGTTTATGAAACTAACACCAATGAGGTCCATCAACAGTAACAAATAAACAAGACCTTCCTTTAAAAGAAATGACACCAACTATTGCAGAAAATACTGAACATGAACACGCATGTGATTTTTACATCCACAAACCAGTCTTGGTTATCAAGTGACTGTGATTCCTGCACTGGCAGACTCATTTTGGGTGGCACAATCCTCCCCATTGCACACAGAGGGGCTGCAGCAGCAGGATCCTCCTCCCATTTTTCCTTTGTAAGGACCTCTGGCTCTCCTGAGAGACACTAACTTGGTGTAGCCAACAAGATGGCTCATTCCTCCTGGCCACCTGACCATCCTACACACCCAGTGACACTCCGTGAATCAGCTGGCAGTCTGTGAGGCCAGGGCAACAATTCCACCTCCTCCCTGAAACCTCCCTGTGCTGTCTCTGACACCTCATCTCCCTATGCGAGGGCAGCGTGGGTGTTCCAAGCTAAAATATTTTAGGACTCCCATGTGTTAGACTCCCTTTCTCTCCTCTCTGAACCTGGAAAACAACCAAACTTTCTTTCCATCAAACACTTGAAGAGGCTAATGCACAGTTAAAATAACCTTGACTCAGAGCATTTAAGGAGCAATAAAAAGGATTGATTTACACACGGGGATTTAGTCTTTTTTATATAAATTATTTCATTATGACAAATGAACAAACAGACCACCAGTGATCCAAACAGCATATGTTTAGGCTGGTTTAACAAAATGAGCAGCTAAGAAAACATTACTAATATCTGGGAAATACTTGCTTATCTTGAAGCATTCTTGTTTTAAAACTGAATTATTTGTATAGGAATATATATGAGCAAAAGGCTTATAGCATGTTACTTTTGTTAGGCAGCTGCATTTCTATAAGAAACATTAAATAATCTCAGGTATATAAAATCTATACAAATAATCCCTGTCAAAGGTCTATCTAAATTTGAGACATCCAGGTGGGAAGAAAAAAAGGATGTATACAACAAAAATAGAAATATCCAGGATATACAAAGAGCTGTTAGTTTATGTAGAAACTGTCCGGGCTCATATGTTTGGAAAACATTTCATCACTGGCTTCACTGCAGGTAAACAGTGATACGATCTAAATCAGAAAATTAAATACATCCAGCTGCCTAATAACAATAACAGCCTAACAGTCTGTTTAAGATCATTTAATAACATTTGAAAATGGCTACATTATGGTAACACATGTTGGGTATTTTAAACATTACAATCCATAGGACTCGTTAAGTAACAACAAACTTTATGTAAGTAACATTAGGTTCAGTGAACTGAAGTTTCTTCTAAAACTTGTGATCAGTCACAAGGTTCTACGACTCTTGAAACCATCATTTCACTTAAAGGGGAATTATTTCATCCCACTCCAGATATTTACATATTCAAAATGAACACATATCTGCTTACCACACCTACTCAACAAAAAGCTACCAAGCCTCACTTCATTTTTTCCTTGTGCAACCCACAATAATTCCTGACGCTGTTTTACATGCCTGCAAAGCAAGCAATACCATACTGCTCCTCACAGGAAACACCAATGTGTCCACTCTGCTTTCTTTTGTGTGTATTTCACCATGACAAAAATAAATATAAATAAATACATACAAAGACTCCTATGTGGTTTTGCTTGCTATGCATGATAAAATATGAGCTTTGTATCCAGAAAATAATAATAATAATGCAAAGTTTAAATAAGATCACTCATTGTCTCTAGCTTCAACAGTACTCCAAGATGGAGCTCATGCCTTTGTCTCTCATGTGCTGCCACATTAATGCTCTGCTCTGAGCACTAACCTCCATGCCCTCAGTATTTCTCAACATGCAATTCAAAACAAGTGGTGGTAGATTAAAGACAAGACAGAAAGAATGTACTCATACCCATGAATTACATTTTCAAGTAACTACAGCTACCACTAAGAAGTTATTTTTCTATGTCTGGGTGGGTGGCTGTCTCCATATGTGTTCTCCACAAGGAGGGTGGTGAAAGAGGAGCAGATTTCCTGAAGAGGTTGTGGGATGTCCAGCCCTTGATGCAGCAAGGCAAGGTCCTTATCAACCACATTTAACTTGAAGTTGGTATTGTCTTCAGCATGTTGGTCATCCACCCCAGATGACCAGAGGTCACTTCAAATGTCCCTTCTAAATATATTATTCTGTGATTCCATAACATTGTAACTTTGGCTGATTTCAAGCCCTGACTCACAAACAATACACAGGCATGAAAATGCAGAGGCCTTCATGCATGCAAGGACCCAGAGCCCTGCACAGCCCCAGGCAAACACCACTGCTGCCAGAGTCATCAGCAATGCCACAGTTAATGAAACTGCAGAAATCCCGGTGCCCATGCTGAAGAAGTCAGTGCTGGAAACCTTCCCAGCATCAACTCTAATGCAGCTAAGGCTCACAAAATAAATGGCAATCAGCAATGCCAACACGACCAAGCTAATAGAATCTGTCTTGGCACAACACACTAGCCATGTGAAAAAGATTTGAGTAAGGATGGGCAACCCCCACAGTTACTCACTCCACAGTGCAGACAAAAAATCTGAGAGATAATATGGCGGGCTCAGACACATGAATGTTAAAAGACAATTTTTCACATTCAGAGCAAGTTATAAAGCTCATAAATTTTATGTATCCACAAGAAAAACACAAATTGTCTGTATAGGAACAGTTGTCATAGGATCTTCAATGTCTTCTCATAAAGTAACATTGTGATGAATGGGAAAACCAACTTCATTGAAAGAAACACTAGTGAATATTGCCAAAGGTACAAATTCAGTAAAATGTTACATCGTTCAGTCTCATGATACAAGAATCAGATTGTTTAGCATCTTATGACCTGGGAGTATTCTCTGCAGGCTGGAAAAGGACAATGCCTGTTTTTCTTGACTCTAGAAATTCTGCAAGACATTCTTAAGTCAGCCACTGTAATGGAAGAAGCTGTGGAAATCAGAGACTTTGTACAGTGGTTACATCTCTAAAATGGACTGTGGCAGCAGGAGTTATTCCTCCACTTCAGTGTCAAGAGGACACAGTGCCCATGAGAGTGCTGGAGGTCAGAGGCCAAGAGCAAGTGACAGGCCCAAGGTGGTAAGGGAGATACAGCACCTGTAAGAGTCAGCTGCACATTCAGAATCCTGAGACTCTGCAGCTGTAGGTGCTGTCAGAAGGTGCAGTGGCAGTACCTGCAAGGCTTAGGGCAACCAGAATTTAGCAGGATTTGTGGCTGAGGACAACTGTTTGCTGTATCCATCCATATCTGATTCTTTTGCTCAGAGTTTATTAGCTCATAAGATCTGCAGATGAAATCCTGCACTATGATGCTCAGCACTCCTGCCATTTGCAGCCCCTGGGGCCCTGGCAGAACTGGGTTAAGACAGAGACAACAACGGAATTAGCCTGGAACACAAACAGGAACAACATGGTTTAAATGGCCACCCATCACCTTTGCAAGGAAGGATTCCGCAGATGTGGGCTTTGCTTCCTCTGTTTGTGGGATTTGAATCCGCTGACAGCTCTACACTTAGTTACTGGAACTCTCTGGAGCAGCAGAGATACTCCATGTGTGGGTGGATGACAAGAAGAATGCTTTGAGGAGTCTGTTCTCTGGAGGCAGATCGCAGCAATTTAAAAGAAATTTAAAAAAAAAAAAGCAGAACAAAAAGGGGCAGACTGGGATCCTCATTCATGGAGGAGCTAAAGAGATCTGGCACTGAGAGGTGACAAGCAAAGCAATTAGAAAAGAATTATTTTAAGGGAGAAAGGGATGTAAAAGAGTAGAAGTGAGTCAAGTTAATTTCAACAGAATGAATCATAAAAAAGTAGTTCCTGTTGTACTGGGTGACTGAGAGGGATGGGCATGCTCCCAACAAGACATTAGCAAGATCTTAACTAGATCTTTGCTCCTGCAGCCATTAAACAGGGGAAAAGCACAGCAACCAACACTTTTCTATCTTCTATTCAGAAAGCTTTTCAAAGACTTGCTTTCACAGTCACTTTATAAAACCTGTCACAGGCCATGTCAAACAAAAATCCCAGTGTCACACAAATTCAATCAGTGGTAAACAACCACACAACAAAAATACAAATGCAGTTGTCTGTTGATCCATGTTCAAGTTTCCATGCCAGGAAATGCAAGCCACTCTATATGTGTATCTGCTGCAGTGCCCACTGTCTGCTAAAATCCATTTACCTGGATATTCACACAGACATAAGATTGAAGAAACAAGATCTCCATATGTATACCAGGCATCTTTTCCAAAAACAAAAGGACAAGCCACTGAGAGGAAAGTACATGGAATCTTATTAGTCTGACATTTTGTGTTTCCATATGACATTTCAAATACTAGAAAAACACAAACATGCTGGTTTACACTATAAATTCACAGTGAGGTTCAGGCTAGATTTAATGATTATATCTTTGTTCATGATACAAGTGCAAGAAAAAAATTTTACCAGTCCTCTCAAGCAGGTTTTATGAAATGAAATTCTCTTTTTAAGACCCCAAGCTTGCTCACTTCTAACAGAATATTTTGTTAAAGTTCTTTGTCCTACTACTTACTTATTACTTATTATTATAGTAATACCACACAGCAAAGCTAAATATTATTTAATCCACATTTCAATGACAATAGGCCTAATTTGTTCCACTGCCTTTCCAAATGCTGCAGTAAAGTTTCCTTATTTTGTGTTAGTTCTTGATGCTTCTGTCCTTCATTACAGGAATAATTTCCCTTTATTCATACTTAATTATGACTCCTACTTCAAATTCCCCACATTTGCTTTTTTCCTTCTATGAAACTGTTCATTTTTATCTTGTCCAAACATTCTATATCTGTTTTCAAATGCTTTTTCTGACTGAAATGTGTACAAGAACTTTAGAGGTAAGCTTGTCTTCTGTGTAGGAACAAAGCTCAGTGTATCTGTTTCCAGAAAGGGAACAATAGAAAGTAAAGTCTGATTTCATACTAAGATGGCAATATCTACATGTTTAAACCTGAAAGATAAGAGATTTATTTTTAAAGAGAATGGGCTACTACTTCTAATGAATTTTAAAGTATTTAAGTTGACACAAGAAATAAAGAATAGCCTAGCCTGAATGTAAATTCCTAGTTATCTTGATGAAATGCCTCTCCAGGGAATTAGTAATTCCTTGGCAGTAAAGTAATGGGCTTGTTATTTTGGGTAGTTTTTTAAATTTGAAGAAAGATCTTGGGGTTTGTGATTAAGGCTTAAACAATCTAGATTCTATGCTGGCTCCACTATGTAGTCCAAATATCACACCAGGCAATCTGCCTGATGTCTTCAAACTTCAATTTTCTTTCTCTAAAATGAGAACGTTTATCTTCTCCCGCCAAAATATTCATCTAGTCTGCTTTAGTGTCCATATAATTAAGTCACTAGAGCAACTCATAGAACCAAAAGCTCATCATGCACTTGNTAAGTCCAAAACATGAAAAACAAATAGTACTCCAACACATTTTCCCAGTGCCAATGGTTTAAATGTTACAGGCATAACCTGCACAATGCACCTGGTTCTCCATAAACACGCAGTGTTACTGTTCAAATGCCCTTTATGCCATGCAATGGAAGCACCACACTCTGCATAAAGAAAGTCAGGTTCAGGTTCAGCATTAGACCTCTATCAGATCGAAATGACAGCTCACAAAATTTTGAAACTGGCAGAATTTTGAAGAAAAATTCACTGTAACAAAAAATTTGTGTATTAAATAAAATCAAAAGTCCTTGAGTAGATTCAGTTGGTCCATGCAAGCTAAAACTATTATGATAAAGTAATGCTGGACATTATTGTTCTGGCCAACAAAGTTCATTAAGGACATTATTTCTGTCATTGTATAGACAGATAAAAAAAGAAAGAAGAAAAGGGTAAATAACTATTTTTCTACATGCCTTACTAGTTGTAGACTTAAAACTAACTCCAACACCAAGCAATACAAAATTATAAAGAAGAGCTCTTTGGAAAATTACAAGGCAAAAAGGTGGCCAAGGACCATAGACCACAACTACTTGACTGTTTTCATGCAGTTTCAACAGTATTTCTTTTCTCCATGCCCAGTGGCATGAAACATTT
>VYZP01018764.1:0-12860 GCA_013400635.1 Hypocryptadius cinnamomeus | reverse complement strand
ATCTGATTCAAGACAGGATGCAAATAGTAAACATGTTTGTTTCTTTCCACATGTGCTGACAGCATAGCCCAAAATAGATCCTCAAGAGCCCATTATATAAAATACAATTACCCTTAGGGTATACATTTGAAGGGGATACAAAGCCTGACAACTTTTACGAATCAAGAGGATTCAAACTTCAAAAAACAGCCCATCCCACCCCACTCCACTCACCCCTCCCTCAAACAAAAAATCACACTGTGAATAAGTATTTTCTCTTAATTTTAGTGTAAAACTTGCTGACTGTATAATTGATGCAATACTGTTACTCTAACAAGCTGTTTTAATGGGTTTAATTTTCTGTTAATAAGATATAAAGCATAACAGTCTTGAAATCTACATCAAATATGCTGATGTTGATCTGAATTCAATTTTAAATTGTTTAGACTAGATTTACTGTTTATTATAATCCAGGCATTTCTTCATGACCTAATAAAAGCAATTTTTTTCCCCAGATCTGTTTTCTCCTGTTTGCTGTTCTCTACATTGTCTCCTATTTTATAATCACAAGATACAAAAGGAAAGCAGGTAAGCATAGAATTTTTCATATGTAAAAAAAAAATTGTTTTTCAAATAAATAGATTATTTTTTTGCTGTCCATCTCCACAAGGAAAGTGGAAGAAACAGAACTGTTTGTTAGGCTCCTGGTCTGTGGCAGCCTGGATTGCCCTGGTTGTGTATGGCAGCCTACACGTTAATTGTTTTGAGGTGGAAGAAAGGGGTTAATGTCAAAGTAGGTGCTTCTGCCTCCCTTGCCTTCAGATCCTGTTGTTCTCCTTTCACATCAGCTTTTCCAGAATAAGTATATTCAGCTGTGTTTTAGCAGCAAAATCAGGTTCTGAGCTTTTGCTAGTAAAGTGAAAGGTTGCCAGTGCCACAGAAGGGAAGTAGCATTATCTCTACAAAAAGTTCTGCTCTGATCAGGTACAGTTATTTTTTCAGTTGTCTTAACCTGTTTGACTTCACCACTGAAGTTTAGAAAATACCTTGAGATAATACTCTATTTTTTTTCCCTTTGGGAACATTGTCTAGTTTCCATTCTAAAATGAGTCTGTAGGAAGCCCTGTCATTTTCTTTGATATTTTTTCTAAAGACAAATAGCATAAAAATCAGTATAAAATCACAGAAACTTTGACTTTTGATAGTTTATCTGGGACATTGGTGCTTGATAATAGGCTTTAGAAACATTCTTGTGTATGATCTTGGTGCTTTACTGGAAACTGTTTATTGAGTGACCTGTGTTATGATAGAGCTGCTGTCATGGATGGATTTGTGTTTTAAAAAGTAAGCTTTTTGTGCAATTTAATTCCTTGGGAAAAAGGTAAACACAGGAAGAAGACAGATACTGTCTTCTGTTCCTGATAGGTATTTTGGACATTAAAATGCTGCTGCCATTTGGAGATGGAAAGAACAGGAAGAGGAACTGGTTTGGCAAACACTGTTGGATGCAAAGACACTTTTAGTACCTTTAGTTGGCAGTTATCTCCTCAGCTGGGAAGAGGAACAGCTCTGCAGCTGCCCTGACTTTATGGGAGCTTTGTGAGCATGTACTCAGGCACACTTTGTAGCCTGCTATGATCTTCCTGATGAGAAATGTTTGAAGAGTTAACACAACTGCAGCTCTTTCAGGACAAATTGTTCACTGCTTTTCCAAGAAGCTTTTTAGCCAAAATGATTCATAAGAGACCTTTGCTTAGTTTTTCAAAACACCATGAGGTATCCATCAAAAAACCAATAACTCCAGGTTCTTTCACAGAAGAATTTCAAAATAGCATGAGGCTATTTTCTGTGTGTTTATTTCAACTGTGTGCATTACTTAAGAACTTACATTTATTTTAAAATTTAAGAATAAATAGTCAAGTGTACTATCTCCCATGGAAAATAGGAAGAAATTTAGAATGCTGAGTGTAAAATTATTTCAAGTTCAGAAATTTTTATTTCAAAATGCCTACATTATTTCAAATTTAGAAATGCTTACATTTGTGTACTGATGGGCATAGAGAAGGGTATAAAGAATAAATGAAGGATGTGTTAGTGATTCATCTGAGTTAAATGTTGATATTGTTTGAAAAAGATTGTTTTAGTGAAGTATTAAGTGAGGAGTAAGTGAATAAAAATGGTCTAAAATGTGAAGTATCAGAAGGAAGTCATGGTATCTTAAATGCAGAACAAATAACAAGAATATAACCACCTCTCCTTCCTCCCCTCCTCCAAATCCCCAGGAGCTGGGAAGAGGGGTAAGTAAAGGGAAGCAACTGAGTAGTCATCACTATTGTTCTGGGTATGCTTTCTTGTTTTTAAAAGACTGCAAATGATTTCTAGCAGTAGTTAGTATGGACTCTTAGACTTTCCTGTAGCTTGCCTGCTCTCTGTGGTTCCAGAGATGCCCAAAGGGGCAGTTTCTAGCAGTAGCTGTGGCTGTAGTAGTCTGAAAGCATGTTTGCCATAGAGCCCTCTGGAAGAGGTGTCCAAGAGGTTTTCATCTGCATATTTAAGTAAAGTGAAGTAACTTTGTTAGATTGATTGAAAAGAGTTTGACTAGTGAAAAAACAGGGTGACAGTATTCATTTTTGGAAGGAACCTTCTTAAAATATTGTTACTCATGAATTGTATCAGTACATCTGAATTTTAATTGTAAATAAAAGTGATTCCTATCTATATACATTTCAGCCTGAAGAAAGACAAGTGAATATTGAATATAACCTGATGTAATTTGATTTTCAGATGAGCAAGAGGATGAAGATGCCATCGTTAACAGAATATCGTATGTATAGCTCTTCTTGGCAGAACTTCTTTTCCTGAATGTATTGTTATGATAGGAATCTTCTGTGCTTCCAAATAAATAAGAATCTATTTGAAATATTTAAATGTATTTTAAATAGATTGCTAGAGGTTCAGGGAAAGAGATTTGGTGTAGTGGAACCTTGAGTTATGAAAAGTGTTGTGAAAGTTTGGTCTAGGCCTTTTTTCACCTGTAGTTCTGGTGGTAGGTATGAAGTTGGCCAGAACATTGCATGAGGACCTGATGCAAGAGGTGGAATTGAATGCAAGACCTGCATTTAGGTCTCTGAGATGCAGGTGTTTGGATGGGAGGTGTTGTAAGTGGCCACAGCAGTCGATGGAAGGGAGGCAGTGGCTCCTGTGAAGCAGGTTAGCTCTCTCTGAAGAAGATATCTTTGATCAGTGTAAAAAAGCTGCAGAAAGGTGACAAGTGGAAAACAAGCACTTGCCAGACCTACTGGTCTGCCAGCAGCTCTCTCCTTATCCTCTTGCTGTGTGAAGTTAGATATGAACATCTCCTGTTTGAGTATGTCTCAGGATGTGCAGAGCTGCTGTGGCTGTTGCTGCCCTCTCAGTTACATCATTGGCTGAGCCCTGTGAATTGGCTCCTTCTGTGTTAATAATTCAGTGTTCTTGGCTTCCCTGGTGCTGCTGGCATCCCCTTGGAAGGAGAGCTTGGAGAAAAGTGTTGTTGTAAATAGAAAATGTTCTTTTTTCTTTCAGCCTAAGCTTCTTTAAATGTGCATGTTATTTTCCTAAAAGCAATAACTTTCAAACATATGTAAATAGATTTTTCTTCACATGGCATAATTGTCAGGATTTGAGGTGTGCAGGGATGAGAAAACAAAGGCAAAGGGCTGTAGAACTTTGCTGTAGTTTGTTAGATTTCCCAGTTCTGGCTTAGAATACTTAAACATCCTTAAATAAAAGAAAAAATCTCAGAAGCCAACAACAACAACAGAATATTTTTGAAGTTAAAATTACTTACTCATACTTTCTTTTCTAAGTATTGTATGAATGAAAAATGGATGTGTAGGCTATTAAGGAAAAGTAAGATTTCTGCAAACAGCTTACAGATGCTGCTATTGTAGAGATGTTGTATTTATTCTGTCATGCAATTTTGCATTCAGAATTATTTCTAGTTTTATTATAGAATTAGATTAGTTCTGTAAGCAAGTTTTGTTGATCTTATTTTTTTTAAGGAGGACACAGTTCTTTTTAATGCCACAAGATGGCATTTGGTGTAAGTTGTATTTGGGATTTAAAAGAATAAAGTTAAATATTTGAAACATTTCTGACAATTTCTGTATATTGACTTTACATCTATGAGATGAGAACTTAAATAACTCCTTTGTGAAAAAAACCCAACTTCTTTTTTTTTAGTTTGGTGTTCAAATATTTATGTATAATTGTACTGACTCTTTAGTTGTTAGAATGTTGCTCTGCTTTTAAAAATTGTGCTAAGAATGTAGAAACTGAATTTTTTTTATTGTGTCTGTGTGGGAAATTAAAACTGACAGAGGAGACTTGTGAAAAGATATTTAATGAACTCCAGTATTTTAACCTTTGTATTACAATGGAATTGAATGCATACGTGTGCCAAGAGAGTAATCACGGTCGTTAGTAAAAACAAATTATTTATATTGAGTTCTGTAAGCTGTTTTAAAGTTGTGTTTTGAAAGTCAAATGTTTTGGAAATCCCAGTTTCTGCTGCCCATTTACAATATAAGAATGTATTGCCTTTAGACACTGATTAGCAGGTAGTTTAATTACTTTTTTCCCTGCTGTTCAGAGCATGTTGGTGGTAACAGTGGTACATTTCTTTAAATTTCAGGCTGTTCTTGAGCACCTTCACTCTAGCAGTTTCAGCTGGTGCAGTCCTGCTTCTACCTTTCTCAATAATCAGCAATGAGATCCTGCTTTCTTTTCCACAAAACTACTATATTCAGTGGTTAAATGGCTCACTAATTCATGGTTAGTACTCAGCATAATTTAATTAAAATGAATGTCTTCGTTATACGTGCACAGATGTGTCCTTATTTTCAAACTGATAACTCATTTTCATTTAATATGCTAATTGTTAATGTGCTGTTGGCTAGTTGGTTTTGCTGCTGTGTGAAATATCACAAAAGTCTGTCTTAACTGTTCTGTTGTTTTTTTAAAGAATTATGCAGGCTTGATGGAATTAAATCAAATTCACTGCTTTGAATATTAATGTAAATAAGAGCTACTAGAAGCTAACTTGAAACATGCTGTTCACACTTCTTTATGTTAATGCAAGATTCATATGCCTTTCTTTTTATGGTGATACCTATAAATTTATTCTCAAAATAAAAACATGTTTTAAGAAACTTGCTAGCTGTGGGCAGCTCAGACGAGATAGTTAAATTCAGCTGTTGGTGATTTCTGTGCAAACAAGGAAAATTGTGGAATATGAGTATTGTGTATAAGTATAAAGATGTGCAATGAAATAACTGGTGAAAACAGGATGGTCTTTTCTAGGTTTGTCTGCAGAAAGTATGCTCACTATATGAAAATATTTAATCTGGTGCAAATAATTTACAGGTTAACTGTGGTGTTCTCTTTAGTCTTGTGAAGAGAGAGAATTTGGCTTTGGAGGCTTTTTCTCTGAAAAGTGCATGCTTTTTGCTGAGTGTCTAATAATATTCACGCATAGCAAATCCATGACTTTCTGGATCCCTGACTTGCAAGGATTTTTTCTTTTTTAGTTTGGGTTTTTGTTTTGTTTTGTGAAGTGAGAGGTGAGAAGTGATGTTTGTATGACATAATGGAATAATTCTTCACAGCAGGGATGGTTGAACAGTGAAAAAGGCTGTCCAAAGACACTGGGAGATCTTGAAAGTTTTGCAAAACTCAGGTGGCCAAAGCCCTGATGGCACCTGCAGTTTGGCTCTTTAAGGACTGGTCAGACCGACCAGGTGACTTTACAGGCTCTTTCTAGTTGAGTTATTTTATGATGTGTTTTGTGACATGTCATGGGAAATTGCCAATTTGGTATGTCTCCTAGATGGGAGAAAAAATCCCAAGCTAAATAAATGTTTTTACTTGGATTTAGCTGCTCAGACATTTATATTATTTATTCCCAAACATGAGAAAAAAAATTATTGGAAGATAATCCTTCCTTCTGGGTCTGAATCATCTTTGGAAAAAGAGCAGTAAAATCCATCAGAGACTGAAAATTATATAATAACCATTTCAGAAATTTTTACTGTCACTTGTTGCTCCAGAAAATTTGGGTTAGTAAGAAATCTGCTGGAATCGTTGCTGTTAGATAGGAAAGCCTTCGAATTTGCCAGTGACCATCTTTTAGCGTGATGATGTTTGCAAATACCACTTTATGGATACACAGTATAATTTTTATTTGCAAGTCCAGCGGCAGAGGCTAACAAAGAGGGCAGCTGAGCATTTTGGCGTTTCCAGGTGCGTGCATTGCGGAGGGGAAGGTGCCATGTGGCGGGAAATGAATTTGGGGCGAGTTCCGGCGGCTTCGGGTCGGAGCTGGCCCGGGGCCGTTCCCTGGGGCTCGGGCTCCCCCGCGTGGCCCTGGCCGGGATCGCCGCGCTCGGGCACCCCGCGCCCCGCCCGGCGGAGGAACCTGCGCGGCTCCGAGAGCTCCCGGCACCGGGCTCGGGAACGCTCCCAACCCCGCCAGGCTCTGCCCGCACAGCCTCACCTGTGGTTTGTGTGCTGCTCTGAACGTGTTGTCAAATCGGAGCACTCGTGTTGCTTTAAAACACTGTCGTTTTTCTAGATTTATGGTTTGCAGCTGTCATCTGATGTACTTGAAGCTGACACTGAGGGTTTTATTCTGTAGATTGTTGCATTACATCTGGCAAGTAAAAAAGCAGCAAATAGATGCCTGAAACTTTTGAAGCTAGGCAGAAAGGCCACACCTGGATCCAGTATAAACACACTTAGCTAATTAATATGTGCTGAACTAATCCAGAACTAGCAGTGTTCCCTTGTGCTGCTTTTGGGTGCAACCACCAGGTGGGGGTAAAACGTAATGAAACTGCCATGAATAAGAAAAATGGGGAATTGCTTAGGGTCTAATCTGTTTGCCAAAGACTGAGAAATTTTTAATTTTTATGTTTTATTAACTTGTTTTATGGGGGATAATCTTAGGTCACTACAAATGCAAATGAAAAAAATTCTAATTGACTGCTTAAAGGTTTTCTATATGTTGATGTCAAGTGTCTTATGAAATTTTGTGATACAGTCAGTATAGTAGAAAATAACTATTTTTCTGTGTCTATTTTAATTGGATTTCTGAATTATCAGATTAAGATAAGAAATAGAGAAGATCCTTATTTTGAGGAAAGTGCATGTGTTTGTCAGTAGCAGAACAGCACTGCCCTTGTCTTTCCTAACTTTATGTGCATATTGTAGCTCTGTAGTTTAATATTCTGGAAATGTGTTTCCTATATGCTACTAATGTGTAAATTTCTGGATTTTAACTTTTAAAAGATAACCCTGGATGTGCAGCAGTCTCCTCTCCCTTAAAATGCTCAATGTTCTCTGCAGCTCCTAAGCACTGTTTTCTGCTGTAAAATACTCATGTAATAGAGCTGCTGAAATTAGGACAAGCAGGTATTCAGCTTTGCATTAGGTAGCTGAATGCACTCTGTCTTCAGTTAGAGAAAACTGCTGAAATAAGACTCCTACCCCCCCATCAAGCTGTATTTCTACTCTTCCTCTAGTGTCTTTTTTAGGGGGGGAAAGAAAAAAAAAGTGCAGACTGCTGGAGTTAATGTCCCCTTGTAAGGGCTGTTAATGACATTCCTGCTGATGTTGCTATGCCTGAATGTTTCTCGAATGGTAACAGGAGCTTCCTGGCAAAGCAAATTCAAAAGGAAAAATCCCCCTCTTTGTTAACTGGAGTTTAGCCACCTTTAGGCACTCTGTTTTCTTTAGCAAATGAGTGTTATATTTCATGCATCTTTTGGAATTTTCTTGTTTTGTGTTCTGTAGCCTGTTTGGCTGAGTTTGGTTGCTGGTGTCCTGCTGCTGTCAATTGCTGAAATTCCCTTGGCCTCCTGTTCCCCTCCACCTTTTATTTCTCCTTCAAATTTCAGTGCTGTCATTTAAGAAAAATGGAAGTATATGGTAGAAGCATTTTTTGAGAGGGTATAGGCAAAAAACACTGCTAAGTTTTTTACATTTGGATCTAATGAAGAAATTTCTCTTGATAATGAGTACCCCTGACATCCAGTAAATGTCTTTTTCCTTCCCTATTCTTTACAAAATGGCAGGTTTCAAAGAGGAAAAGGAACAAGCCTGTACATGGGAAGAAGGAAACAAACAAGGCTGTTAGTTAAATTTTTTTTTTTACCATGGGGAAATATTCTTTTTTGAGTGATATTCAGGTGACACAACACAGTCCTGCAGAATTGTGGAAATGTGTGTTGTTTGGGGAAGGAGGGGAAGGAAACCTGTTTTTCTCTACAGACTTTTTTTTTTTAGGATGCAGAACATGTGACAGTAGTTAGACCTGTTAGCTACTAAATTGCAGATAAGCTTCTGCTTTTATAAAGAAGAAACACTGCATCCTGCACAACTTCTGATAGGATGATTGATGATGGATTCATGTTTAGGCACCAGAAACTGGCTGTTCAGAAAGTGTTCAGCTTAGAAAATCTTAATAGAGCAGATAGCCTAACAGAGATTAGTTATCACTTCAGCTTGTTTTCTAAACCCTTTCTCTTCCTGCAGATGTCACACGTGTCTTACAGATGTCCTTGTTGTAGTCAGTTGTTGATTTTTCACATAGATCACAGAATGGTTGAGGTTGGAAAGACCTCTGGAAATAACCTGCTCCAGGCAGGGTCAGTCAGACAAGCTGCTCAAGGCACTCCACTTTTAGGTTTGAGTATGTTGAAGGATGGAGGTCATAAAGTCTGTGGTCAATCTGTTGCACTGCTTGAGTACAGTGGCAGTGGAAAATGTTTGGGATTTTTAGTTTATTTGGTTCTTTCTTTTCTTTTATGAGTGAGTAGATTTTCCAGTTTTTCAATTCATGCTCATTGCCTCTCCTCAGTTTAGTGGATACCACTGTGAAGACCTGACCCTGCTTTCCTTTCCTCCTCCCTCATCAGATATTTATATACATGGATAAAATCTCCCTAAGTCCTCTCTTCTCTGCTCTCTGTCCATTTGCCTGTTGAGGTTCATCAGAGTTGCAGGACACTGCTGCTCCCCATTCTGTCTCTTGAGCAGGTCTGCAGGAGATGTGCCCTCTGCCATCACCCAGGTCACTAGTGAAGGTGTTTGACCCACCATCAGCCCCCTAGGGTGTCCATAGCACTGGTGACACAACCCTGGGAGCCCAGAAGCTCAGCCACTGTTCAGTCCACCTCAGAGTCCACTTACCTTGCCCATACCTCATTAATAAAGCTGTGAGGGGGTTCACGGGAGATGATGTTGAAAGCCTTATAAAATTGAGACAAAAATATTTGCTGCTCTTCTTTTGCCTGCTGAGCCAGTCATCCCGTTGTAAAGGCTGCTGTTACCATGATGTCTTCTTCTGATTTGGAGGTGGTGATGGCATTTGTGCACTGCTCATGTTGAAATCCATGGTTTGCTTGGAGAAATATGGGAGAAAGGGAGTATACAGAATTGGATTTTGTGAGATTCTCTGAGAGTAGTAAAATACTTTTGTCCTGAGAACTTCTGCAGTGATTCTCTAAAGAACCTTCAATGAGATTGTGGAGGTGGTGCACCTGAGCTTGCAGTCTGTCTCCCAAGGTTTCAGACATTTAATATTGAAAGGTAAGTTGTATCCAGGTTTTGTTTGAAGATCATTATGCAGAGAAATGAATATTCTTTAGCAGTGATCTGTAAATAACTATATCCATTACCCCCTGGCACTTGTACATATATTACATTGTTATATGTAAGGGAGGAAAATGTAATATATTAAACTGTGACACTTATAATGTAAATTTCTTGTTTGTTGCAGGTTTGTGGAATCTTGCCTCTCTTTTTTCAAATCTTTGTTTATTTGTGTTGATGCCCTTTGCATTTTTCTTCCTGGAATCAGAAGGATTTGCTGGCTTAAAAAAGGTAGGAAAACACTATTAAATAAAGAGTAATTGCAGTGTACACTTAGTTTTCAGCCCTTGTTTCTGATGAAACTGAAATTACAGATTGGGGAGGATTTGGTGCTGGCATGTGTGTGCTTATGTGAAGGTTATCTACAGCTGCACACTCTGGCACGGGCCAGGTATACAGGGGGGAAAAAGGACTCAAAAGCCATGTGTACTGAAATCAAGAAAATTACTTTTTCTCTTTTTTAAATTAAATGATTCAATCAAGGTTTTATTTTTTTGGAGATGTTTCTGTTGGGATGTTGAAAGAAGGTTCAAGAAATGCACTAGAAATAAAATAATAAGGAAAAGGAGGACAGGTTTCTTGCTGATGGGGGGGGTGGTTAAATAACAGATGACCCTGAGAATACAAGCTTGATTTGTGTATTTTAAAGATTACAGACATCCCATAGAAGGTTCAAATATGGTCAATATTAACAATAATATGTTAAACATGCCTTAAAATATTCAACTTAGTTGAATATATTCAGGTTGAGAGTGCTGAGTATTTCAGTGAAGCAGGGAACTTGGCAAAGCAATTTTTGAACAATAAGATGATATTGATTGTAATAATATGTGAACTAAAGAAATACAGTGAAAAATTGCTGTAGTGGGAGGCACATCAAAATTAATTTCAAATCATAAATATCAGATTAAACTGGAATGACTGTCTGGGGACCAATTGTAGCAGTTTTCCATTAATCTTTATCATTCACATGATTACACTTTTGTTTTTAATGATACTACACTTGAGGGAATTCTGCTCCCTTTGGATGACAGTTGTCAGAAGGCAAAGGGTCTTGGAAAGTGATCTTGAAATCTGGAGAATTAAAATGAATTAAAGATGGATGCAAAAGACCATGAGTCACTGAAGCATGGCCTGTAATGTAAAGCACAAAGGAATAGTTGTGTTTGGAAGGAAAACATTCCTGGTTGCATTGGCAGGAACTGGCATGAAGGCAGTGAAGTTACCATTTTGGTTCTTGGTGGGATTAGGGGGAACTCAACTGAAGTGTTGCATTCAAGTTGGAATTTTTGGACTCACTTGAAGAGAAACAGGGGACAGCAAAACAGATGAAAAACAACTTAGGAGCTACTGTGTGAAGGAAAATTCTAATTCAGAGAGACTAATGTGGAGAAGCAGAGACTTTATTCTCTAGCAGAAGGTGCTGGTGGATTACAGCCATGCAGCTATGTTAGAAAACACCTGTGGGGCCTGGCCCAGGTGGTGTGTGAATGTTGTCTGGTGTCACCTGGGCTGAGTTGATGCTGCTGCAGCATTGCTGTGCATTGACCAAACTGCAGAAGTAGCCAGGTCACTTCAGTTACGAGTTTGAGTGACCAAACTAATGCATTCAGCTTCCAAGGAGTTTTGTGATGGGCTGCTGTGTTTAACTCTTCCATCTTGGCTGGAAAACACTTTCTGTTCTTCTTCATTCACTTCAGATATTTACAGTGCGGAGCGGTTTTAGCAACTCTGTCTTTCCAGTTTTCGTGTGGAGGCCACTCCATTTTCCTTTTGACACTTAAGTGTCTAGCCACAGCTAATATTTATCTTTTCTTCTTAAAAATATGTTAACTGATTTCAGTGGGGTTTGTGTTTCCTGCAATCCAACAGAACCAAGGATTCTCTCTGTTAGCATACTGGGTAAGGTCCTTCTGCTGGTAGAATTCTTTTGGCTCCAACAGATGCTTTGTGTATCCCAGCTACATGAAACTTGCACTTTACATGAAACTTTTAATAGTTAATGTGTTACTTCCTTATGGTAGTGGCTATCAATAAACCCCATTGAGAATCAATCAGATCACCATTGCACATTTATGCTTGAAAGCATTTGTGGGCTAAGATGGCTAAGATAGAACCATAATCTTCTGCAGATGGTAGGGAAAAGATGATTTTTGGTGCTTTGGAGTTTGCTTCTTCATGGGGGCAGATGAGATCAGATTTTAGTATCAAAACCCACCTATTGGAGGGGAGGAAATTCCATTTTCTATTTTTTGTTTGTTTGTTTGTTTTTTTACTTTGAGTTCTGGATGTTTTTGGAACATCCCAGAAGCCAAGTGTGATTCCTGGTACAAATACTCCAGGACTTTATGCAATGTCTGTTCTATCTCACTGCTCTGTTTAAAATTATCCAAAATGGATGGAATTGTTTTGCTAGTTTGGAGTGAGCCTTGAAGCTGCTGGTCAAGATTCAGGCATTGTTGGATGTTGTAATATGAACATACCTTGTCTTTGATTGCTTTTCTTGGAAAGTAAGTCCAGATGGCACTTCTGGACTAAGGTGGTAGTTAGAATTAAATGTGCTGTTCGTTTCAGATGCTGATGTAGATAAAGGGTTCTGCTTGTAATAATTGCTAGATATGTTTTAAAGAATTACATCACATAATTGAGTGATTAGAATCTGGGAAAATTCATGATTAATCAAACTTATGATTACATGCAAGGTTTTCAGTTCTGGCATCTGTGAAGGAAGGATATTTCCCATCAAGTTTTATTTTGAGTAAATTTTTGTCATGTTTGTTACCTCTTTTGCAAGAAGATTTTGGGACCATGATTACTTTATAGAATTTTGGTATTTGAACAAATTATTTTGTGTACATTGAAAAAAAAAGTCATATTTTGTCATTCATTGCATCAAAGTGATGGACCAGAGAGATAAAACATTGCTCAAATGCTATTACTGTTCACTGGAAAAATCAGATTTTTGTGATCTCAGTTTAAAAGAACATTTCATACATTTGGCAAAACTTACAGCATTTAAGAGAGGAATGATCTACTGTAAATATGAAGACATTCAGTAAAGAGGTTTGGCATGGATCTTTAATCTTTCAGTTGGGAGTTGGGAAAGCAGTTGGTTCTAGATACCCAGCTCAGATACAAATTTGGGTAAAAAGACTGTTCCAGTGGAAGCTTTTATGCAGGTCATTTTG
>VYZP01018758.1:0-35883 GCA_013400635.1 Hypocryptadius cinnamomeus | reverse complement strand
TTCTGCTTGTAGCTGCTTCTCCTTCGATTCTTTGGAGGCCTGTGCAAGCTTCTCCCTTGCTGCAGCTGCTAATCTATCCTCTAGTTTCTGCTTTGCTAAGAAAGACAATTAAGCATTAAGTTTAGAGTGAGTCATGCTTGGGGAACTCAGGCTTACTTAAAACAAACACGTGTCACCATCACAAACGAGCAAACAGCCCCTCCAGCCATCCTCAAGCCTTTCCAATATAGCCATTCAATGACATGATAAGAACATCAGCTTGAAATTAAGAAACTCCAAGCATCTTAATTAATAGATACATCATCTGCTTAATGTAAAGCAGATGTAAAGCAGTGCAGGTGAAGCAAAAACTTCTAGCTTAAAATTACAAGAAAGTCCAATCCTGATTATTCAGGATACTTGTGTTTTTCTATTTATAAAAGCTACCGAAAGAAAGTAGCTCTGTAAATTCAGAAGCTTTTTCTTTTCAGTCTTAAAGTGATGCTAACTCTCCAGTTTGCTCTTTCCACTGATGTGATCTTCATAGTTTCCAGCCCTATTTAAATATATGTTAATATGTTTATAGAAAGAGCTGCTCCAGAAATTTTCAGAAAGTTTCATCATTGTTACAACCAGCAGATTTTATTGTGTGTGATTACATGTTGTATGTGATTACATGAAGAGAAAAAGCCAATTGATTAAACTATGCATCTAACAGCTACTTTGTGTAATGTTTTTCATCTTACGCTTTCATTTTTGTGTTTTGTATACGTACAAAGCAACTGGATTGTTTTGATCACAGGTTTTTCAACACACAGGTCTAAGTGTGTTTTACACTCATTTTTATTACTATACCAAATACTTCATATTTGCTTTAGATATGTAACGCCACAACATACTTTGTGCTAATATAGTTTACAAAGCAACTGCTACTTAGAAGCAAAAAAACACCATTTTGAAAATGAAAAACTAAGTACCTGTGGCATACTCATAGTTGTGAGAAATACTGAGTTTTTAAGCTGGTAAATACTAACGGAACATCCACTTTAATAAGCACACTCTGCTGTGAAACAGCCTTGGGGAGGAATGGGTGAAACTGGATTCTTTTAAAACATCATTTCATTCAAATTCACACAGCATGCCCTTCTGCCCTAATGCACATTCACACAGTAACAGGAAAAACCCATACAAAGATTTAATGGCATTGCATTATAAGTGCAACAAAACATCAACAAGGCGATATGAGTCTATATGGGAGTGCTATATAAATGAAAAATAGCTTGTAGCAATTTACTGTTCGCTGAAGAAAATGACAAACAGGTACGTCTTTCCTGGACTTTGTTAATGCAATCTGGAAACTACACAGTCAGTGCTTTATTAGAAGGTTGTAATGAAAAACCAAAATAAAATTCAGAAAGATCAGGCATTAGGACAACGCATTCAACCACCCCTGTGTGCTCTAAGTTTGATTTTGTCTGAGCAACCAATGAAGACTTCATTGTTAAAAAAAATGAGGAAATTGTGGGAACAAAATTCTGATTCTTATTAACGTGACATAGAAAATATCCAAAACACCTAAAATGTCACACATGGCAGTTTCACAGTTTCTGTGAAGGACTCAATCTACTTTGTTTTCAGTGCTGCATGGAATACCTTGTTTAGCTTCCAACTCCTCCTGCGTAAGTTGAGGCTTTTTCTCTTCAGGAGCAGTACAGGGAGCAGTAATTGCTGGAGTATGGTTTGATGCACTGTTAGCACTCTCTTGGCCTTCCTTTCCCTCCTCTTCCTCCTCATCACTGTCATCATCTAATTTAACACGGTTTTTCTCCAAAGGAAGAAGGTCGTTTTCTTTGGCCTTGATTGCAAAGCTTATTGGAGCAAAGGATGCTGTGAATGAACAGGTAAGATTTCACACATCATTAGACTACAGTAGAAGGCAGGTTCAGTTTCCTGACTTTACCTATTACTCCTGCAGACTACACCACAAAAAAAGTCATCATCCTATTATGCTAATTATTTTGATGAAAAGGACAAAATCCTTTTCTTGGCTTTCTGTGTTCTTAAACAAACATTGGAAACTTCATTTGCTGTGTAAAGATCTCAAAAAAAAAAACCCAACTCCAAAAAATAGGCATTAATCTCTAACCCATTTATCCAAAATGACACTTTTAAGAAAAAAGAATGGAAGAATAGAATTTCTCACTACCTAGTACCATACAGTCTGCTGCAATACTTACGTTCCCCAAGATGCCTTTTGCATACATGTCCTCTGAGATTGCAATTAGGGAAATTTAAATACAGTAATTAAATTACATACCACGGTTTATAAAAGATAAGCTTTGATTCTGGTAATCCTGGGGTAAGGAAATTTGCTCAGAAACAAAGAACTTCAGAATTCCAAGAGAAGAGGTAACCGTGATTTCCAGTCTTTTCATGGGATAGAACAAATCCTTAAATGGGATTTTATTTCCTCAGAGGCAGAAGAAAAGTCTAGTATGGATGTTATGTCTGTCTTGGAGGCAAGTACTGCATTTAGGTTATAATAAAGTGGGATTTGTACCATATTAAAGGAAATGAAAATAAGTTTATAGGAATCAGATTGCCACGAAATGACTCATTGGTTATATTCCATTATGTAAATTTGAGCAGATTATTACTATTAAAGTACAGGCTCCAGTTTGCCACTTACTAATAGCCAAACAACAGAAACAATACATATTTCTTGGTGTACATTGCAGCTCTCAATAAGGCATCTTTGAAGGCAGGGAAGATTGTTCCTTCCCCAGGGAAGCTACTCAGGCTGTTCAGAGAAGAAACTGCAGAGTCTGGACGGTCAGACAGCCACAGCAAAGAGCCCAATGTCTGCTGGTTGTGGAGGAAATGGGATCACAGTGAGAAGCGGGAAGAGAGAATTCCAAGGAACCACGGGGAGCAGATAAAATTATCAGTAATTAGTTAAACCACTCAGGTGGCAGGAAGGAAGTTTCCATCCATGGAAGCCCAGTTAAAGAGTGCTTTTTCTGTTTTGATTTTTTTTTTTCAGTGGCTTTCAGTTCTAGTTGAAAGATGCACATCTTTAGGTTTTACTGAAAATAAGAATTTTTAACGTATCTTCTCCTGACAGGACAATAAATCAGCTCCCAGATATAAACAATAATTTCTCCAACTCAGGACACTAACAGTGTGCTAGCTAGCTTTGAATGGCTTCCAGAGAGATCTTCCCATTCTGTCCCTCTGCTGCCATGACTGCAAGAGTAAAAACATTTCATTTAGAAATGAAAGGGGCCTTTTCTTCCAGCATAACTAATGTCCCACACGAAAAGAATGAACAACAAGCCTAGAGTACTTCCTCCACATGTATCCTTTCAAATAAGGCCACTGCTTTTCTTCAGAATGAATGATTTTGCTCTTGCACAAAACTTGTAACTGTCTAGTTGAAAATGACAAAAAAAGATTTTACTGGCATCACTGATGAAAGCCTTCAACTTTGCATAAAACTGAAGTAAAACAATTTATTATGTCAGACCGTAAATACCTGATAGTCTGATAAGAAAGAAATATGAAAGCACTCAAATTACTTATTGCAGACATTTTTTGATGCCTCCAGTGAAAGTATTTTTCACATAATGAAATTATTTTCCCTACTTTCCCCTGCCTTCTTTTCTTTCTTTAAATATAAGTTATCAAATATTTTCATGCCCAATAAATCACGTTACCATACCTTTCACCAGTTTACCATCACCAACAGCTTTAGGAGGAATATCCTTTTTAGTTCCTGGAACTCCCTTAGCACTCGGCTCAGATGCATCTTCAGGTGCATGTTCATCTGCAAACTGAGTCTCACTCGGTGTATCATTGGCAGTGTCTGCTGGAACATCTTCAGAAGAAGATACTCCCTTTTCAAAAGAAATGAGCAGAATTACTAACAGGATACTTATGAAATCATTAATACAATGTCTGTGGAGCTGCAGTTTTGTCAGCCATTTGAAAAATACATTATCAGCTAATCACACAACAGCTGATTTTATATCACTCAGCACTCATGACCATAATTCTGCCTCATGTAAACGCACAGGTAGTAAAACCTACAGACCTACAGTAAGAACATGTTATTTTACAGCAAAAAAAATGTTCTTCAGCTGATACACTTTTGCCAAAAACTGCTTTAAAATTACATTTTTAAAATTAGACCCTAAAAGCATATACTTCTTTTGTATATTTATTTAGGACTTGATTTCCAGGGTCCCAAACTAAATCCATTAAGTCAACTCCAAGGGAGAGGGTGAAAGCTTATGACACTTTTTCCTCATGTACAACTGCATGTACATTTTTTGCAGAATCAGATTTCACAGGAATAATGTTTGATTTGTTCCAACATTCTGCTGAAGAACACTGAGCCTGGCAAGGTTTTTTGTCGCAACAGATGTGCTGAGATCTTCAAGGAAGTAAAGAATTACTGGTTCTACCATTACACGACTGAATCATTCAGCATGATTTCTGAACTCACAGCCAAAAAATTTCAAGAGGGATATCATAGAACACTGAAAGTATTTTACATGGTGAGTCGTGTGGTAACATTAAGTAATTTAACATAGTCAACCAAGAGTTTGGTTGCTCTGGCTGTTAAGCATACGTGACATTGAAATTGAGGCATTTAGCAGATCTTCCCTGCAGCCATTCCCTGACCAGCAGAATTGATTTCTGAAAGTCCTCGAAGGGGAAAAGCACAATGAAATCAAGCACTTCACCCTGTATTTACTGAAGTAAGTAGCACGGTTTCTTATTAATTTTAATGGCCAAAAGGAAAAGCATTAGTTGCCTATACATATATTACTAGAGCATCAAGATAATATCAAAATCATTATTTTAAGAAACTGAAGAGAATGGCATTATCTACAAAGCCATGCAGTACAAAAATATGCATTGCTACGCTTGACCTCAAGGGACTTAAACCAGTTTCAGTTCCTTTTTAGCTCTACTCATTTGAACATTTAAAATGAATCCCTTACTATTATGCTTTGGTTAGTGTACAATTTCCCCCCAACTATATGTTAACAAGTCCTTATTAATTACGTAAGTATTATGAATTCAACCCACTGGTTTGCAAATAACACTTTCTAGAACAACAGTCAGCATTGTGGCACAGGACAATTTTGGTTGTAATTTATCAGCTGAATAAGATCACATTTACCACAGATCGTCTTTATAAACAGTGTTTCCAAAACATTTTTTCACTATTAAAACAAAACATCAGACACAAGTGTTCCAAACAGCAACCATTATTGAATTTCTTCATTTTCCACAAAGCAATTCCGAGGAGTTTACCCACAGGCCTACCTTCTTCAGTTTAAGGCTCCCCAATCTAAGCCTTGAGATGACAAATGACATAGGGCCTAAAAAAAAAATAGCTCTTTCCCATGAAAAGTTAACATCAGATAATGTAGTTCTGATATTATTTGCAATTTTCTTTTCAGTAAGAGAACAATCTAATTAGCTAACATGAGAATAGTTAAAGCCATGGATGCCAAGTCTGGCTACCACCTCCTAATAACACGGACTAGAAGAAGCAAAGCAAGTAGGAAACTGCTGTGAGATTCTGAAGCTCCAGCACTGTTGCAGTCATGACTGGACTCTAACAAAACCTCACTCAGAAAAAGGCACATCAGAAAGTTCCTCCAGCCTCTGTGCTACTGTTGTACAAAGAAGGACGAGGCATATGGGAAGGTATGGGGGTTAAAAGCCATAGCTAACCCTTCTGACAGCAGAACACTAATCACAATCCTACAAAGCTCTAAACCTACACAAAGCATATTTTCCCTCGTATAGAAAGCCAGAAAATTTTCAGGTTGTCATTTTATATTACAGCCACAGTGGAGTGGCATACAGTAAAAAGCAAGAATTAAATATCACACCATCTCACAGATCCTTACTTTAATGCTGTACAAAACTAAAAAACAAAAAAAGCATTCACATCCTTTGCTGATCAATTTCTCCCTAATTCAGCGTTCCACTTTTTAAAATGTCTCATGGTAAGACAACTGGCAAGTCCTTTTCTCACATTTACTGCATTTTTAATAGAAGTATATATAAAAATACATGTACCTGGCAGTTGTCACCACTCTCTTTTTGAAGGAAGAACTGTTTTTTAAATTCATAATATGCATTATACTGGTGCCATGGTTGCAGGAATTCAAACCTGTTGAAAGAAAATTGAGCAGGTGAAGATGCACGTGAACATAGCTAATACCAACAATCCCTTATCATCTAGCCTTCTCTAGCAAATTGAATGTTATTTGATGTTTGGAAGCACTCTTACTTAAACCTAAACTTCAGAGGATACAAATTCAGAGCATGCTTACTACAGACATTTTTTGACAGGTTGGTTGTTTTGATAATTTGAGCCATAATGCTTTCCCATTGCCATTAAGTAGGTCCCTAAATTTCAATTAAACAAACAAGCAAACAAACAATAATACTTCTCTTTTCAAAACCTGCATGTCCTGTAATTTAATATGTCAAAAAATTAAAACTTTAACTTTTGAAATAGCAGTTTAAACAACATTTTCTCTTACCTGAGATCATTCTTGGCACGAACACTAGTTTCAAATTTTACCCCATTCCTAGCAACATACTCAGCTAGCTTGTCAATGACAGGTTGGATATCTGGAGGTGGAGGTATAATGGCAACCACTGGAGCAATTGTGCTGAAAACATCAAGAGTAAATGGTTTTTTAAAATAGAACATAAAAATCTTTCAGAATCTTGCTTTAACAAAAAAAGGAAAACAAACCAACCCAAAAAAATCCACCCAAAACCAACCAAACACAACACAAACAAAACCCCAAACAAACAAAAAACCAAAACAAAAAACAAACAACAACAAAACCCCCAAAAACAAACAAAAAATACAAAGAGGTTTGTTCTCTGTGTTCATCACACAGTTAAAATAGCTTGACTCAATAATAGAACCCTTACTAAACACTCTATATTGAAGTGCAGGAACAAGACTCCCTCAACCAACAAGCAAATCTGTCTGAGGTACCTTGTAGATGTTGTGGTGGAAGCCAACCCACCGGTGCTGTCAGTTGTGTCTGGGGGAGGTGGGGGTGTGGTACCAGGAGGGGGAGGAACAGTCGCTACCCCTGTAGCGCTGGACACAGTCACCCCTGGGGGCAGGGCGTTGTAGTAGGCAGCAACATCGATTCCCGGAGGCGGAGGCGCCAGGCAATAGGTCCCATCAGGGAGCATGTAGTAGCTGTAATACATGGCTGCCACAGTTGCTACAAAGACACATTTAAGAAGAAACTTCTAATTAGAGGAAAAACACCCAATGCAATGCATTATTACATCACCACAAACACATTGAGAGTCCGGATCCACAACACGCTAGGAAATGGCATCTCACTTCTTGTGTCAAAAAAAAAACCAAACCAAATCCAAAGCAAAAAAGGAAAGGCTCATATCAACAGATTTAGGATGAGTAAGAAATATGTAGATTAAGGGACAGAATGCAAATATGCTGAAGGTCATAGATGTGAATAAAAAAGTGAACTAGAGCAGGCATATTTTAAAAGGAGCTAGTATGAAATCACACTTCCTAATCTAATTCATGTCTGGCAATTTAACTCTGTTAAAACTATGTTTTCATTAAGAAAGAAATGTGCATATATTCAAAATTAGCATTAACAAACTAAACCACTAGAATCACTATACACATATTAAACCCCTATATTACTGTATATAGAGACACAGCTACTTACTTAAACCTCAAAAAGTAGACAGGTTTTGCAAATCAACAGCAACATAATGAACCATGCATTTGAATACATTTTTCACAGTAAAGGCTTCTCCGATTCTAAATCTTTCGTGAGAGTGCAAAGGCATATTATGTCTTTCTATCCTCCTTTAAAGACAGTATTTTATAATGTTCTAATCAGCTTAATAGATTTACAAGAAGTATCTACCATATAAATGTGTTTTCTGCAGAAGAACTATGTATAAAAAGAAAATATTAATGTAAAATATTTCAAATTAATTACAGTAAGAGTTTGCATTTCTGGAAGAAAGATTTAATCAATGCATTAGATTTCAATGAATTATTCTCTTAAAAGTTTCATAAACATTCTCATGTGGCAGTATTTACTTTCTTCAAAGAATAAATTGTCTGTAACGAGAACAGAATAAAGTTCTGTTAAGTTTTAAAAGCAGGGAGAGGAGTTGCAAACTGACCTTGTTTTGATACTAAATTATGATCTCCCAGTTTCTCTCACATACGTTCAGGTTCAAACCTGACATGAAAGTAATCAAAAAACTGACTAGCTCTGTTCCATGAAGATACTTATTCTGATTTTCATCTTTCTTGAAATAACCAGTGATTTTCAATTTCTTCACAGAAATCTTACTTTCATTTTAAGATTCCCTTACGGTACAGTTTTAAATACAAATTACTTCGATGCATATTTCTCCCCACACATTACATTGAAAACACCTGCAATCCTTTGGGGTTCTGAATCTATAATGCATAAAGATCAACTCAGATTATTTTGGTGATAACTGATCTGCAGCAATGTTACTGAAAAACCAAGAACTCAATCAGCAGCACACTACTCGTTCCTTACAAGTGTATAATAACATGAAACTCTACCATAGTGAAGGCTACACTAAAAATTTTCTTATATCTCAGCAGTGTTACATTGTCAGTCCCATAAATGAAAGGGTAAGTTGCATTTCTATATTTAAGGAATCAAGGACTTTCAGAATTCTGAAAGCTGAAAAGAATTAAGAGGCACAAAAACTCATTTAAGCTTGACTATCATTTTAAGTATCAGAATTTACAAAATCTGCAGGAACAAAATAATATAATAATAAGGGTATTGTGCTAAATGTACCCACAGACTGGAGACTTGGCCTCCTGCCTGCCTGCCCACCTCCCCCCACCCCATTTCTGGTTTTCCTGAGCTGCAATTCAACAGATACTCAGAACGCACCTTCAAAGATTCAGAAGATTGCAAAAGAACAAATACACAGGATGAAGCATGAAGCCAACATATTCTCTTCCCACCAGCATCCACACACAATTCATCAAAACACACCACCAGCTGCCTCCTCACAAAGCACTTACAATCAGAGGAATATTCTGCCTGTGATGTCTGCACAGCTGCCCCGTCTGTTGACTGTGGCGTAGATGAATTATTATCTGATTGTGCTTTGCGCACCAGTGCTGCAAGGGGGTGATCAGGGTCTACTACCTTCAAAGGCTGAAAATATTTTGAAGTAGAAAAAAAGATTAAAATTGGAAATACATATTTTAAGAACAGGAGCATCAACATATTTGGGAAAGCAAATTTATCTATGTTAATAGACATCAATAATTATGTGCAAACACCGAAGTTATAGTTTTTGTAGCTCTCACAACAGAAACAAGGTATTTGAAAATAAGTGAAAAACAAGACAAAACCACTTTCATGTAAACAGAAATTAATGACAGAAAAAAAAAAACGTGGTTATTACTGTTAGCCAATGACTGCTATGTCTGGGATAAGGCACAAAAACCTGCCTTGTCTAAATATCACCACAGCCACTCCTCTGAAAGCCTCAAATACGTACAACTGTCTGTCACTCCCATTATTCCATCACTGCCCACTCTCAGAAAATAAAAACAACTAACACATCTGGCAAAATTTACATTTAATGAGTACTAAATTCTGATGAACTGTTATTTGCTGGAACTGTTATTTCATGTCAACATTTTATCTACTAAAATCTAAGAAGAAAAAGATTTCTCTCTCAGCTTATCTACAGAAGGCATTAAATACCTTAATCTCTTTGCTTCAACACAGGTTCTGTAGGATAAATCCCTAAGTGGTGCCCTCAATACCAAAGGGCATCAGAAACAGAAATATAATTCCTTGGAAATGGAAAAATAACAATTTGTGTACTAGAGAAAAGGTAACTCAAAAGTTTACCAAAACAGACTTAAATTACAGTCTGAAAAAAACCCCAGACCTTCGTCAATGAAAAACCTGAGCACCCGCATATCAGAATTTTTGTGTTCATGAATCAGGTGTTTTACAAGATAAAAAGGTAATTTTAATAATGTCAAGTACCTTCATGAGCTCTTCAAGCCTACTGCATTTTTTAGATGCAAAAAGACTTGGATGAAGATAATTTCCATCATCGTCATCATCATCATCATCATCTTCCTCAGATTTGACTCTTGAGTCTAAATAAAAGCAATGTCTGAATTTTATTTGGGTTTGCTATGATTTTGCTTTGGGGGAGAATGATGATACAGGACAAGCATGAATTCTCAGGAAAGCATCATTCATATAAATTAGCTTAGTCACTAAAGCACAGATCCAAGATATTGCCCAACATCAATAAAACTAAACCCTAAAACGGACAGACCAACCTTCTGTTGGACTCCAGCTATATGACTGTTTTTAAAACTTCCACATCATAGCAGCTCCTGTAGCTGAAAGTTTCCACAAACAATATTTTTTCTTTTAAATCACCAATTTAAGCAAAATTTTGAATCATCGTATCAATCTCAGCTGCAGTGGAATTCCAGGAAAACGTGGCTATTTTCACAAAACAACCAGCATCTGTTTCAGGATGATTCCCATCCTGAAGCCAGCATTTGCCAAGGAACAACTCACGTTTTTTCTCGTCAGCTTTACTTTCTGAAGGAGCCGCATAGCGTCCTTCTTTCATGGCCTTCTGGATGAACTTGTAGTAGGGATTGAGGTAGTGATCAAACCGCAGAAAGTCAAACTGGGAGTTGCGTGCTTGCTTGGCTTTCAGCATTATCTCAAACTGAGCTCCCTGCTTGCACACAAAGTTTGCAGTTCGCTCAATGATCGCATGCATTTTTGCCGTTGGTGGCTGTGGGAGTAAAATAACACATATTTGTATTTTCATAAGCAGCTTGTACAGTGTGTTAGAACCCCAAAGGGAATGAAGGGAGAAAAGTAGTTCCCTGTCCTTCTTGGCTTTCTTTAGCAACTTAAGTTTCATAATCACTTAAAACTAGTGAAAGTACATCAGCCCTAAAAAATAACCAAAACAGTCCCAAACTTCCTCAACCGCTCATTCCATTCCTTTTGTAAGATCCTCTTTTACCAGCACAGCTGCTTCTGAATTGAACACCAAACTGAAGAGGGCAACAGATCCTGGACGACCTTGGGGTTACAATATCTCAAGGTGCCCTGAAGACACAACATGTATCATTTCCTTCCCAAAAGCTGTCCTTAATTCTGTTATCTCTGAATGCACAAATATTGCTCCCTAGCTAGAAATTTGTTACTTTGTATTTGCTTAGGAAGAACATGTTGCCTCTCAAGACCAACATACAAACTACAATTCCCACGTCCATTCCCTTGAAGAGTCATTGAACACTTCAGCAATAAAACAAAAGATAAAATAAAGTTTAGCAGCATCCATGCTTTTTCACTCCAGAAATCCCTAGGGAGCAGTGTGGTATCAACCCCAAGATGTGAAGAGAACAAGAGTACAATTAAAGAATGAATGAACATTATCCACTGCTTTTAATTTCATACTCAGCTGTTTTGTCTTGTATTCAGTAAACTGAAAAAAAACCCCAATCTGTGTGCCTACGAAGACTGAAGTGTCACATTAATGATTTGGTTTAGCTCTGCATTTTTACTGCACAGATACACAGCTATGTTGCAAACTTCAAAAAATGTTTCTCAGAAGATTGGAAACACTTGAACAATGGTGCTCCAAATAGGGAAAAAAGCCAATTTTAAAAGCTGTTTTCTTCCAATTGGACCCTTTACCAGGACGTTCAATATAAAAAATAACTAGTTGTTCCAAGTTTTAGTTGTCCTTCTAAAACCCCAGCAAAGATTATTCTAATGAGAGGCAATGAGGCTCTTAACAAACTGATAACATTTTGTGCATTATCAGTTTCACATCATGTATCAAGTTTTGCTGTTTCTATCTCTCCTCAGAAGTTATTAAGTGAAAATTTCCTCTAACTGCCCACTTCAAGAGCATCCACAGACTTCTTAAAGTGCCCTGGTGAAGAACAATCACCTTTGCCCATAAACAGTTTTAAACAGAGGAAGACCTTTGGCCTGCTTCTCACAGTTCTTCTATTCTAAGTTCCAGAATGACATTACTGCTGCAATTGGAGCTGCCATACACTGAACATTCCATGGTTCTGGATGGGGTTTTTTTGCTGCCTGACTTGTCTTCATCAAATATTTCCACTTTCCATTGATCTGTATTACAGGAGGTATTTTACATCTGTCTTTATTGAACTACACCTTGCAGACCGGGAGCAAAGTCTCCCAGTCTAGCAAGCTGATTCTCAAATTTCTTAAATTTAAACAGAATAAATATCTTCCATGGTAAAGCTGAATGACTTGAATAGAACAACAACAACAAATCAAGAATTACAAAAGAAATTGTCACAATTCCCAATCCAAGGTTAAGTATATATTGCTTCCAGAGCTGCTGTCTAGACATTTTGATGTTTGTTGGGTTTATTTTTGTTTTAATCAAAACCAAATACACCTATATTTGCTTTCTGCTTATGTGAATACACTGGAGTCCAACAGCTGACTGAGAAATTACCTCAGTAAGCCCCACACTGCAACGTACATAGGAAATATAGCCTAAATTTCAGAAAAAAACTCAAGCCAGGCAGCTACCTAAACCAACACTCTTTCACCAGCAGGGATGTTTTGGAAACAGTATCAAAATGCAAAATAAGAAGCTTTTCTCTGAAAACTCAAGGCTCTTTAAATAAAAGCTAATGAAGAATAGAAACAGTTACACAAATACTCCATGCTCACTATTACTTATTCTAATGGAGTGTTCTGAATCTTCACTGGCCAAGGTTACCAACGTGAGAATAACAAGTTGAGCCCACAACTAAATTAACACTTTCATGGCCACAGTTATACAAGAAAGAATATTACCTGATTTTCCAGCACCTTTTATGAAACATGAAATACATTGAAAACCCTTATAGTTAGACCTGTACTCAAGCAGGTGTCTGTTCAGCTCCCTTCAAGAACAATACACAAGTCCAATTAAGTCTACAGAACACTTAGCAAATTCTAGCCACATCACATGAAGGAAGGAGCTACTATGTACTAATACTTTCAAGGTATTTCAGACCTTGCTACACATAAATTACTGGTTTTCTCCTTGAATATGCTAGTTTCATATACAACATTAACACTTGATCAGCTCCTATCCCCTTGAGACTGGGACCCAATTAAAAAGACTCTAGAAAAGAATTCTGGAACAGAAGCAAACATTTGGTTTAATCGCCCTTTATGTTTGGAATGTTGAACCTTACATCTCAGCAAGTATCCATTCCAAGAACAACTGCCTCTTCTCTGCATTAGCTAAAATAAATATCACAAATGACACCAAATGCACTTAGCATAAGCACAGCAATCATTTCAGAGTGAAAAAGAAGATTCAAGGGTGTTCATGGAACTCAAGAGTTCAAGGCACAACATTTAAAATTAACTTACTATATTAGAATAATTCAAAATGTACCACACTAAAAGTTAATTGAAAAAAAAAAAAACAAAAACAAACAACAAACCCAACCACCAAACAGAGCACCATCAATTGCTCGAAAGCTGGCAGAAGTGTAGGCTGCATGACATGCACACATACCAGTTCCACATCAGAAGGTACATTCAGTCCCGGAGGGGCAACAAAAGGTTCCTCATTTTCCTCTGTATTTTCTGTCTGAACTGCTTCTGCAAGAAATGCCAGAACAGAGTATTTATGAAAAAAAAAAAGTACACAAATGTTCAAAAAAAATTGAAACAGTATTTCTAAAATGATGTGCAATCAAGGAATTAATCAAATGCAGCTATATAAACAGCATTTGTACTGAAGACATTTAAATATGGTTAAAAAGAATTATTTGTATTACATTCCATTATTTGCTATAGCAGAAATGTTTCTCTGAAAATACTCTGCTTTACAGATTTTTATAATAATTGAAGTAAAAAGTTTACTTTTTAAAGTAACTTATAGTATTATCTATTCCATTAGCCTTAAGAGAAATTGTATCCCCCTTTTCCCCTGACAGATTAGAACAAGTGCAGGAACACCTGACCATGGGAGCAGAACAACCTCGTAAGGAATGAGATGTTGCAGGGTTTACTGAGGACAAACCATGCAACAAAGGGAATTCACTTGTTTAGTTACTTTCTGGTGGGTTTGGTTTTGTTTTGTTTTTTGTAATGAACTCAAATAGTTTAACTCCACAAAGGTACAGAGAAATTTTAGCAGCAAAGAAAGAAGGAAAGAGCAGCAAACAAAAAGAACAGACTGTTTCTTTTAGCAGCAGCTCCAGCTAACAGTATTTGGTTGTAGGGTCTTAAGCAAATGAATTAAACCCCACACAAGACAAGCAGTTCTGCTTCAGTACAAATGTACACAATCTCCCCGACACAGCAAAAAACACTAAATAAACTTTAGCACCTAAAATGATCTTGCACTGCAACAGAACAACTTGGGGAGAAAAAATCACATTTCATACCACAGTAACCCACCAAGATGTAGTTAGGCAACCCAATTGTTAATTAAACAACTTTCACTATACTAAGACATAGTTCAACAACATTTGAAATCTTCCTTAAGAATGTATGATAAAAATATGAAGTTACTGGAATTATAGATGAGAATATGACAACTGAATTCTATGTTTTTGAGGTCATGGAGCAGGGCACACTAAGCTGAAGACAGACTCATTTATAGCAATTAAGACTAAAAAATCTGAACTTCAAAATATACATTCTTATTAATTACTATTTTATGCTTACAATGATATTTCTCATCTTGACTGAGAAACATGGTGTTAGCAGACAGCCAATGTAAGGAATTACTATTTTTTTCTGATTAAGAATCTGCACAACAGCAGAATTAAATTCCCCGACTACTGCAGTATTGACTGTGCCATGGCAGGAAAACATTTTTAAGCTCATCAAGAACAAAGTCTGCAAAAACTCAGCAACAGAGCCCCATAAAGACTTTGATGATATGCTCTCAGAGTTTTTACTGCTTTTTAATAGCAAATATGTCTTAAACCCTCAACTGCAAGACAGAAATGCTATGTCCTCCCTCTCAATTAACCCTTGTTATTTTAACCCCTTACCTCTTTGTCTCACAGGCTGATGCTCCTCCTCTTCAGTGGGTTCTGAAGGGTCATAATAATCACTGCCATAACGGAATCCCACTGCATTATAGGTACCATCCTCTGCCAAAGCTTCACTGAGTCTTTTATATTCCTCCTCTTGAACAAAAATGCAATTACCAACATTAGAACATATTCAGAAGCTAATTTATTAAAAAAGAAGTAATATTTCTTACTTTAGTTTTTAAATAAGAAGCTTTGTCCTGATCATTTTAGATTCCATTAAAAACTGAACAGAAAACACAGCATGTAGACATGCTGACCATTTATTTCTTCTCGAAGAGACACAGGCCGTGGATTAAGACATTCTAATGCAATTATGCATATAAAAGCACAGAATTTCCTTTAAACAACACTAAAAATGAAGCAGAATGTGTTTATTTTGGGGGGTCTGAAATCCCAGTCTGCCTTCAGAATCTGGGCAATTTCTGTGTGGATCTACAGTTAAACTATCCTGAGGTCCTCTCACATACGCAAAGACTGCTGCTTTTCGAATCCACTGGGTACTGTCAAGATAACATCAGAAAAAGAGAGTATAAAATTAGGAGTAAATTTAGTTTCATAATAATTTATTTAAACCTGCTTTTTTAAATAACCATGTTATTCCTTGAGCAATACCTTGCCTTGCCTCCTCCTCAAGCAAGTCCGTATGCAAGGCTAAATACCTCTCTTCATCACAGAGGGCTTCTATTCTAGCCTCCTCTTCGGACAACTGATAATCTCTGTTCCAGGTGGAATACTCAGCATCATATTCAGAAAGGTCATGCAGGTGACCACGCCCATCATACCTGCAGGATGAAACAGCTGGTCAATGCAAAGAACTTAGGGCTTGGATTTATGCGACTACTTAAATACTTACCCAATAAAAATGAAAAAAAAACCAACTTATATGTTAATGCATACTCCCTTTTAGAAGTTACAATTAATTTTGCTAATCATTTGTCACCAACTATCGAAAATTTGTTTAATAGTCTAAATTCCTCTCAAAGAAACTAATAAATTATTACAATTAAAGGCAAACGTATCCTTTAATAGTTTAAGTGGGATCCACTTCCTTAACAGCTCTTACCGTACGTGCTTCAACCAACCAATCAATGCCACTTGCAAAATACGTTTTTCTGGAAAGTCAAATAGCTTACATTCACACAAACCCGAGTACATAAATACCTATCCGTAAGAACCAAACGGTCGAAATTTCCTCGCTTCTTTCTGCTAGTCCCGAACTCTCAGGAGAAATCTTCACCATAGAAACTTGCGTCCATTGGAGGTAAAATCATGGCTAGGCTCGGCCCCTAGCCATTTGGCTGAGGAAATAAGTTCTGGGTTATGTGATAGAGAGACACACATACATAGGAACAGTAACATAAACATGCAATTTAAGGAGGTTCACCGCAAAATCGGCAAAGATCAAAGATGTACAGTTCCTTTCTACTAAGAAATCACTTTATTTGCAGGAAAAGCACTGCATTGGGATAATGTTTTTGCATCAGTAAGAGAAACTGATTGGAAAGTAAAGTGACAGTAAGCTCGACTCCGCTGAGGTGTCTTCCCACACACAACTCTCGACTTGTGCCAACTTGCTAGACCAAAAACAAAGAAAGTAAATATTCTTATAGCAAAAAGCAAATGAAACATAGGTCTGGTTAATCAAGCTCTGTCCACAGGCAAACTTGAACCAAGTCTTCTCATAGCAATGTGCTTTTCTCAAAATGGTGAAAATGAAGACTTCCTGCTGCTGGAGATAAAAGGAATCTAAGCTTCCAAAGGAGTTTATAAGATTAGCAACTGCAAGCTGCCTTAACTCACAAATCTGTTATTTGGTATTTCAGTATGTGTGCACAGACATGCACATATTTAGTGTTTGCTCCCTACAATTTCTGTAACACCTGTGAATGGGGCTGTGCTGCAGAGCACCCCAAAACCAGCCTCTACCTATGAATGAGATCAATCACAGTAATTGTTTTAATTAGAAGTGTGCAACACAACACTTCTATTGTTGTGTAAGTGAGAAATGAAACAAAACTACAAATATTTATGGCTGGTTTGTCCTGCCTTCGTGTCTACTCCAATTTAACGAATTTATTTCAATGACAATTATCATTAATGGTGTAAGCACCAAAACAGTGCAAGGGCATTTCTTTTTTCTCCAGTCCTATGGAAGGCAATCAAAAGACCTTCCCCTACTGACATTTTTCCAAGACAAATACAGCTTTTAAGTCAAAATAAGAAAATCCTGTCTAGCACCAAAGCAGTGATGAAACTGAGGCAACAAATATCTATAGTGAGTTCAAACCAAAATCCTTCCATCTTTCCCACTGAGGTTTTCAGGGTCAGCCACAACTTGTAATTATTCTTTCAGTGCTCCACTCAAACATAACCAACCTGATCTCTCATCTTCACTTTGTCCAACAAAACATTCAGGTAACCCTTTCTGAATGAGTTTATTTTAAAATCCCACCCTGCAGTGCTGAAACAACTCAAGACATCAGAAGGAACATCAAAGCAGATTCTATCACTCTCTGTGGCCACAAACCTGGACCTATGGCAGAAGAACCAAAAGAAGCCAGCCCTGACATAAAATTTCAAGAGCAAGCACCCAAAATCAAATCTATTCTGTCTAATACAGTAAATCACGGTACCAGGAAAAGTAAAGAGACCAAGAACTGATTTTGGGGTGTCCCATCAACAGCCTGCAGCCAGATTATGTAGGAGAAACAGGAAATCCCCATTTCCTTTAAGGTGGATAAACACCTTTGCACTCCCAACACTGCCCCGTTCTCACCTACAGAACATACAATGTGCCTAATAAATACTCCCACAATCAGGCTCCCTTGGATTCCAAGCGAAAAAAAGAGGATGTCTGTGGTTTGCACTGAAAAGGAACAGGTCATTCCCACTCTCCACCCTGCCGACCCTGCCTTGACAAGTGGAGCAGAAAGACCCATCAGACGCTGACAGCCAGGAGGGTCCTCCCAGCGCTGCCAGAGCGGGAAACCCCAAGCTCCCGCAGACGGGGGGGCCCTGCAGCGTTCCCAGAGCACCCTCGGAGCGCTGCGCCGGGAGGAGCTGCCTCCAGCCTCGTCACGAAGATCCCGACGCGCCTGCCAGAGCGAGCCGTGTGCTCAACCCCCGCCCTCACTGCCCACAGCACAAGGGGGGGAACAGAAAGAGGCTATCACAGGAGATCTCGCAGCACAGTCTGGGGGTTGTGTTACACCGACCTATCGATCATGATCTTGGGGTCTCCCATCCAAGGAATAAGGTGTCGCCCCTGCTCCTGGTACTGAGCCTTCTCATCATCCCGAAACAGCTTGCAGGCATAGCCGAACACCAGCAGCTCCACACGGCTACTCCCGCCTCCACCTCCACCTCCTCCGGGGGGGCCGGGCACCGTTCCCCCGCCTGACAACAACATTAGGGGCGGCGGGCCTGCTTCTTCTGCAGTCCGTCGAGACCCTCCGAGCCCTCCGTACATCACCGGGGAGCGCAGCGAGGCGGAGGCAGCTCGCAGGAGCACCGACTGTCCGAGCAGCGAGTCCCCGCACGGCCAGGCCCGCGCTAAAGCCCCCGGCCGCAGAGCACCACAGCCGCCATCACCCGAAACAAAATGGCGACGCTTCCGGTTCCGCTAGAGGCGCAGGGGTAGGGACGGGCTGGCTTTTGGCGACCGCAGATTCGAGTCAAGTTCCGGCAGCCCGAATGTTAAATCCGAGCGTAACGTGACTCCGCGGTACCGGCGAGGACACTGCGCGTTCGGTGACAACGGCCGAGGCCCGGCGGGGCGGCGGAGCCATGGGCGCGGCCGTGACGAAAGGGCGGCACGGCGGAGGGCGGGGCGGTGCCGCCGGGCGCTCTGAGGGCGCCCGAGGCGGGCAGGGGGCGGCGTGCTCGGCCGGAGCGGGCCCGAGCGGCTTAAAAACAAATCCGAAACGTGCGCCCGCGATCCCGCTGTCCGCCACCCCGCTTTGGAGCCCCAGGGGAGGCGGAGGGGCCTCGAGGCAGTGCAAGGAGATGCGGCACAAAGCCGGGATCAACCTCAGGCTGCGCCCGTGAAGCTCGAGGGGAAAGCCTGGGAGGCAGGGTGGGGATCACAGAATCCATGAGCTTGGGAAAAGAGCTCTGAGACCATGGAGCCCGATCTATGACCCAACACCACCTTACCAAGCAGACCAGGGCACCAAGTGCCACGTCTGGTATTTGGAAGGGGAAAGGGAGGACTTGGGGCACTGACAAAATATGTTTGAAGAAAGTTTATAAACTAGTGTATTTTTTTACTAAAATTGTGTGACCTGGGCTGAAATTTTCAAAGTTGTGTACTTCATGGTTTGTAGTTTCATCACTTTTCAAGACGTATGAAGAAACGCGTTGTTTTGTATATTTTATAATAAAATTCTGTAAGGAAGCACATGGTGTTTTGTGATTCACAGTGGACATTATTTCATATCCTTAGTTTCTGAGTGTCCATAAGTGCTGGCCGACCTGGTGGAATGTGTGAAAAACTCTTGGCATCATTGTACAGAAAGGGTTAAAATATGTAAATTAGCGAGGGAAGAAATGCAGGAGCACTGGAAGAGAGGTGAATAGTTTGTATCAGCATTTAGAAATACATCCTACCATGTGATCTTATCAGAGGATACCAAGTGTACAGGCGGGAACACGCTTGATCATTGTGGAACAATTTGATACCATCTGGAAAACACTTGGAGTAAAAAAAAAAAAAAAGTAGGAGAGAAACATAGAATGAACAAAACGAACAGAAAGTTGTTGATGAGGAGTATAAGAAAGCAATGTGTGGTGATGGTTTTGTACTCACCTAAGTCCTCTGGTAATGCAAATGGTTCGGCAGGAAGACAGTACAGCACAGAAAGGGCTCTGTGCAGTAGAAGTGGCAGCATTATAAGGTAACTTCAGACCATTTTCCTGGGATATCAGCATTTGAGACGAGGACGTGAACAGTGCATAAGTCAGATAAAGGACAAAAATGGAAGACTTAGTTAAAAGAATGTAATTGCAGAAAGATGGAGGGAGTAGGCAGTTTTATCCAGTAGGGCATTTTCCAGGCACCTGAGCCATTTCTAGAAGAACAAAGAGGCAACCAGAACACCCTGGAACAATAAAGCACCAGGTGTTGATAATGTTCCCACTGGATTATTATGAATGGAAGGGGATAATACCTTAAAAATAAATTTATGTTAATTTGGTAGCTTGAAAACAACATAAAGAAATGGTAAAGGGGAATAATGTGTCTGTTTTTGAGAAAAGGGACAAAATGAAACTTGAGGGCTGGGGCAGTTGTCTTTCTGTGCACTGCAACACGTGATGTTCTTGACTCTCTGTTCACATGTCGTTAGCCTGTCATCAAAAGAGGAATTCAGAGAGGTTTCTGAAATAACAGGACAACTGCACCGCAGTTCTTTTCTGATTATTGTGTACCTGAGGGAAAGAAGAAAAACATAAGCAGACCGCATACAGATTTCAATATATTTAAGCAACTTTGTCATAGTGCATTATGAATTTGCATTGGAATCAAAAAGCACCCATCCCTTCCTTTTTTTCCCAGAATGAATAAAAAGTCAAATTTTTTCCCTTTTTTTTTTACTCTACACCAACACTGGGAAGAAAACGTGGTGCTGATCATAGCACACGGTATGCTTTTTTACCACATTTAACAATACAACCAGTTTTAATATCTACAAGTAAGAAAAAAACACTGAGCTTACTATAGACTTGTAAAGTCTTTATATGATAGGATAATGTTAGGACCGTGTTATTTCATTCAGACCCTTGATTAGTCCCATCTGTTCTGACTGTATTGCAGAGAGGGAAGGTGTAATGAGGAAAATGTACAAAATTGATCTCTATCCACTCATTGTATTTATTTTCATTTTGCTATAGGTGGGGAAACACGGACAAGCTGTTCTTTCCTAGGCTGGTAACAGTCCATTTTCCTCTATCTTAATGGAAGTGTAGTCATTTAGTATCAGTCTGCAGTTTAGCTAAAAGTGGATAATAACATTTATTCTCTAGTTTTGAAGTTTGGGGGAAAAAAAGTGTGTTGTGCTGATTCTGAAAAAAATTTCCCATTTCTACCATGTTTAATCAATATAAAGGAATTTTCAGCATACCAAAAAAGTGCATCAAATGTTATGCCAAGCTCAGGGGAGATATGTTCTGCTGGTCTGGGCAGCAAGCTGAGGTTTCATTTATACCATTTTGGCAAAAGGCTTGTCAGCACTCAAGCTGAATTAGTATATACCTTTTCACTCCTCTTTTCAAAGTAAAGAAGGGCAGAAGCCAGATATTTGGGAAGAGGGAAAAGCATATGGAATTTGAATACTAATCTGTAATCTTGAATCTTTGAAGTGCCTCTCAAAATTTCTCTGTGTTTAACACAATACAGTGTCTCCTTTTTAAAATTCACTGCGAATCTGCTCAGTAATTAGAAAAAAAAAAAGTTTAAACTTCCATATTTGACATTTCCCATCAGAAACAAATACTTAGTTTTGCTTCTGCTTAGCACAGAAATCCTAAGATTATTTCTATTTGTATTCTAGCATGATCACTTTAATCCCCTGCATTGAGGGGAGGAAAACTTGGCTGCTTTTCTCGAAAAATTTGAAGCTGTGTACAGTAGCTGCCAACCCTTACAGATTTTTGTTCCTCTTAAACCATCTTGTTACAGAAACATTGCTGTAATTTAGTACTACTTTATGTGGGACTGTTTACAGAAGCAGTCAGTATTTTTTCATTTTGGCCTTGGTCAAAGAGGCTAAAATTGTTTACTAAACTCCACCATTTAAGACTATTCAACCTATTGTCATTTTTTGATAACTTTCCATGCTATATCTAAATTGTTCCCCTCAGCTGCCTTTGCCAAAAGCCGAGGTCTGAAAAGTGTTTTGTCAGCTAGAAGAAGAAGACTCCAGATATATTTTGTTTTTCATCTCAAAAGAAAGGCAAAAGCCATAGCCAAAATTAAACATTTGGGTTCCTCCCCCAGCCTTTCTTTGTTTCATGCATGAAAGTTTTTCAGGTTTAATAACAGATACAATGAAGGGTTTCTGTGCAATGAAGGGTAACATTGTAGTTTTGAGTATAAAGAAATTACTTCTAGCAGAGGTTTCTCTGTACCGTGCAGTCCGTTACTGTTTAGATTTCGTTTTAGCTGTTTAAATAATAAAACCCTAAAGCAGAAGCCATTCGCCTTTCTAAAATTTGGTGGTAACTTTTACCCCAGGAAGAGGAAAGCCATTAAAGAAGCACTTTTTCTGTGTCACAAGGTTAAGTGTTAAGAGCTTGCCATTGTTTTTCTGCTTTGGGGGAGCTTTGAGCAGCCTGTTTGATTTCTGGGCTAGGTAGGCGCTTTATGCCCTCTTCACCAGACCTTAGACACCTAGAAATATCCAAAACCTTTTTCAGAGGTAGAGAAAGCTGCTAACTTAGAGGGTTAATTTAGCTTGCCTTGACTATTGGCTGATCATTAATGCTTAAGGGGTCAAAAAAAGCATTGGTTTGATTAAACATCCCCATGCCTGGAGCATGCAGCTCTTGGGATTGCATCAAAAGCTAAATAAAACAACCAACCAGAAAACACTTCCCAAAACAGACACCCTTCCCCCAAACAAACAAAAAACAACCCAAGAAATGCACAGAAAATACCAGGAAATTAACTTAATTTGCATCATTTTATTGTTCATTTAAAGGATCCTGTGTCTCTCTGCAGAGCTGTTAGCTATTTCCGTAGGTCCCATACAAACATGTGTCCCTATAATGAATTACTTCTTTCTTTGATTTTTTTTTCCATTAAATGTAAATTTAAGGACAGAATCAACTGTGTTTTCAAACAAATTGAACATTTGTATAGTGAATGTTTTCGTGATTATGCCTCAATGTATATATTTATAGAGTCAAATTTCAGCTTATAATTTTTAAAACAGCAGATAAAAGTTCCCACCTAGGAAGAAGTAGCTTATTAGCCTGACATGGCCTTTTTTGATTTTGGATGAATAGAAATGGATTTCGTCCTAAACATGTTATTTTAGTAATGTCCTGTAATTAAATGCTTCTTCATGTTTGAGCAATAAAAAAGCCTTTGCTAAAAAGCCAGAACCTCTCTTCTGGCAATGTAATGTAAAAAGCTTCTGTTGTTGAGGAGCAGTTCCTTTTAAAAGTAATGTGTGAAAATTATTCTTCGTTGTCTCTCTGAAGGCCTCCTTTTTTCTGTCAGTTGGCAATGGGAGTGGTGGTCATTATGCACAAACCCACAATACAGAGCTTTTGGACAGAAGTGGGAGGGGTGGCCAATACCCCTGGGTGTTGGGCAGCCCTGCAGATGGATCTCAACAGGTCATAGCAATGGGCAGAGAGGAACAGTCTGGAATTCTACAAAGGCAGATGCACGATCCTGCATCTGGGGAGGAACAACCCCAGGCGCCAGCACAGGCTGGGGATGACCTGCTGGAGAGCAGCTCTGCAGAGAAGGACCTGAGGGTGCTGCTCCCTTCCAGCAGGATCTGTTCTGTGATAAGGGGGTTCCCATGTTCCACACCGCAGTTGATGCTTACAGCTTGGGACCTGACCTCACGCAAATGCTGGTGTTCAGCACTTACCATGTTGCTGAAAGTGGCCCTGTCTGTCCAGTGGTCTACAGTAATCTACCCCCTTCTCTCCATGGGAATCTGTAGGGCAAAATATCTCTCTTCAAAATACTTTTAATGTTCTCCTACTCACCCTGGGTGTTTGTCACTGAAAAAGAGTAAAATAACCAGTAGTTATTTTGCAACTACTCTGTCTCTGGATAGCTTTAAACATAAAAAATTGAAGGTTTCCCTGAAATTTCCAGCAGTGTCTGCCAGAGGGGATTACAATCACAAAAATACCTGCTGCAGGGTTGCTGTCAATGCTGCTAGGCATCAGTTGGAAACTTGTTTGAGGGAATTAAAGCAAAACAAAAAACATATTTGCCTAATCCCAGTTTGGATCAGGAGTATAGTTTGGAAATGTGAGCAGCCAGGATTGCAAGTGTAATATGAAATGGGCTGAGCTTTTTGATTTTTAGTGTATGTACTTATTAAAAATATTGAAAGAGGTTTCAATTGCAATGAAATAATGTTTTCATGGAAAAAGAGGCATTGCGTCCCAAATAGTATTTTTGTAAGGATCAGCAGATGGAAGCTGAAGCAAGACATATGCCAGTTCAGAAAGATTGAACATACATAACAACTGCTGAAATAGATCTATATTTCTATGTCCTGAAATACCTTTGAGCTAAGCTTAAGTATCTTTTTGGGAGATTAACTTTGGCAAAGTACGTGTTAAGCTTTAGTCAAATGTAAATAATTGCACTAAGTCAAAGAGTGATACTTACCCATTAAGGCATTTGATTAGACCTTCTGCGTAGCTGGCTCCAGAAGGAGGGTGTCAGCCTCCAAGAGGCCCGTAGAGGTGTTAGGCAGCTGCACGATTCTGAATGGAAAGCATGTTTCATATTAGATTTGAGTAAAGTGTGAGTGGAAATTGTGATGGGCCCCAAGACAATATTGTGTGTATGGAAGTAGCTAATCAATGAGCATTTTGGGGAGGCTGAGCAATGTACATATCGCACACCATGCAGAAAGAGTGTGAGCACAGCTACCAGGCTAATAACCTGCTGTGAAAACATCTTGAAGACGATGGGAACATTGCAGCTTCACATTTGTGTAAACTAATGCCGTCTCCAAAACAGGATGCTTCCCCATCAGCCATTAATGGTGAAGAGGAATCGTACTGTTCCTGAGACTCCTTTTCCCTTTACGAGTGGCAGTAATTGAATGGCAGGCATTCAGAAGACACAGAAGGAATTTGTACAGGTTTATGTGCGATCCAGAGCATTTGTTCAACTGTTAACTTCTGCTGGTGTTGTGTTCAGGCTGACTCAGAGTATAAAGACAACTCACCTTTGAGATAGGGCATAACCTCTGCTGCCTCCTCACAGCCTTTGATTTGACTTTCATGTCCATGGATCCAAACACATCAAATATATCCCTGAGCACCATTCACTGTTTTATTGGGCTGCATTCTCAAAGTTGTTCCTGTACTCAGGAAGCCAACAGCATAAATGAAATAAAGGCTCTTAAAGTGTCCACTGGGGCAATCCAAATGCTTCCATACTCACACAGAGCAGATAAGGTGCTGTGCCAACACCCATGGTTTCATTTTTATAAAAATGTATTTTTGTGCTCTGAGCTACTCTTTATTGTCTTCAGTGGTGATAGCACAGGAAAGTGAATGCCAGGAAAGAATGGCACATTTCCTATGAATTGGCACATGGTGCTGGCTTTCTGTTGAGAGAAATATTGTTTATTAGAGGAACAATTGGCCACACTTACTGGCAACTTTTCTCATCTATTTAAGTGATAGATAGAAGCAGCCTTACTGCATGGATACACGCATCTATGGTTGTGTGCTGTTTTGTTCTTCCTGTAGGAATAATGGATCATTTGAGTCACTTAAGAACATGTTGTGGCCATCTAAAAACCCCAAATTTCCCAACAGTTGAGGCATATAATTTCTTTTAAGGTTTGTTTCATTTATACTGCACAACTTGTGGAAATTAGACCCTTGTAAAAATGTACTGATGACTTCTACAGAAAAATGTGATTGCATAATGAAAATACAAGGCAAATGTATTATTTTGGATAACTTCTACATTCTTTGTAGGAAAAGAAGAAAATGGGCAGGGTGTAACAAGGACAGGGGGGACTTTTATTGTCTTCCTTGGTCAGATGATTATGTTGAGTAATGCACGAAGTGTGTAGTAAAACCAGAGAGGAGCTACAGGTTTTACGCCCTAGTCTAGTCTTTTGAGCCCAGGCACAAACTTCTAAGCTACTTAAAGCTAGCTGTCTCTCTGTGAAGTCCACATAAAGGTTTTATCCTAGGAAGATTTTGAGCTACATTGATTAGTACTAAGTTTAAGAATATGTCAAACACTGAATTTGCTGAAGAAAGAGCACAGAAATTAATGTAATTAATGTAACTGTGAGCTGAAGCTGAGTGATAAAACTTGGCTTCTGGTCAAGGTTAAATTATACAAAAATACAAAAAATATTTTTTGATCATTTTGTCTTGATCCTTTTTCTTGCAGTGAAAAGCTAATGTCACATGAAAAGGGGAGATTTTCCTTGACACCTAGTATTTAATTGTGTGTCAGCACTGAGGTATCAAATTATCTATTTTCTGTACTGCCTCAGCTAAAACAAGAACACAAAACCAGCTCTTGACTGCAGCAAGTGTAGTGTCATAAGAAAAAAAAAAAAAGCACAGAAATTTGCATCAAACCAGAATAACATTTTGCTTAAATGAGACAAAAAATAAGAAGGAAGCTTATTATTCTTCCACCAAGCAGCTGCTGTAATTGTTAATTGGAGAAAGAAATGAAAAGCTGTCAGTTCATTTTGGCACCTTGTTTCTAATGCACCAGCGGAGGAGCAGACACACCAGAGCTTGTGAGAGATTTTTCACTTGAACTTCAAAGAGCAGGGGAGTTCTCCACTGAGGTAATGCTGCTTCTAATAACAGGTGTGAACCATACAAATCTATTGAGAACCTGCTTATTTCCTTTTTTAATTATCTAGTTTTGGGATAACAAAACAAATAAATCTAAAAGCTAATCTACTCACTCTAGGCTCCTTCATTCTTGCCACACATGTGTGTGGCATTACCGTGAACTTAAAAAGAAGCACACATCAGTGACTTGTAGCACTGCATTTACAAGGCTCTTCTGATGAACAAACAACCTCTGTAGCCACAAATGCAAGCACAGATACCCACTTCCATTAGTCTGTACTGCTAAGGAGCTCTATAGATGCTTGTGTGGTCAATAAAAGGATAGCCTGACCTGTGACTAAATTACAGGACCAAAGGTCAAAACCTGGTGGCGTCACCCACTTGTGCCATCACTGCTGCTTGTCACTGTGCCTTGCTGTGCGCCTGCCAATCAGCGCAGCGCCTGCTGGAGGTGTCCCTGCTGGACGAGACTGGCTCCACGGAACCTCTGGCTTTGCAGGGTTTCAGCAGAGCCTGAAATGCTTGAGCTGTGGGAAACAACTGAGGAAGTTAGTGTGAGTCTGCATCAGCCACACACAACTCCTTGGAAACAGGGGCTTGAGAGTCTTTGCTGGCTGGTGGAATCTTTTCAGAGGAAAAGGCTATTATTGGACATTGAATTGCTTACTAGCTATGGGGTTTTTCTTTAAAATGATGCTTTATTTGTGCTTCTTGTACAATCTTCCAGCCAGATGAATTATGATCATGTCAAAGTCTCAATCATAAGCATTATAGAAATAGAGGACTAGAAGAAATTTGCATAATTGCTTTATGCAGTGGATCAGGAAAAGATTTCATTATTTGAAGTACCAGTTGAGGTACAGAATTTTATGCTATCTTAGAGAAAAGCTTTTGCAATAGGTATAATCTCTTTCTGTGTATACATTATGCATTCATATAACACTGACATTTCTTATGCATGAATTGTCTGAAAATATGCTGATTATAGCAGTATGTATGGCTGCAACTAAGTATTGTTCCATGCCTGTGGGTTACATATTAAACAACTTTAATTAGAGAAGATGGATTAATCTGGAAACTCATGCAGATTTACACCACAACATGGGTGACACAGTGTTTACATGGTGTGGTTCTGCTGTGGCCCTCTTCCTCAATTCTCATCTCTCTCTCTCTCTCTGTTGCTATTGTTACACCTCCAACGTGATTATTGTGTTTGCAATTCTACAGCAGGGGCAGAAGACAGTGATAGTTTGTGCCAGCATTTTGGAGTAGTTTGAAGCTGAGTTGTATGTAGTAGGAACAAAATCCTGATTTCATTAAAGTTGATGGCAAAATTCTCATTGAATAAAGTGGGACCTGAATTCTGATTCCAAGTAGGAAATGAGTTGTCCTAAGGGGGAATATTATAAGCACCTGTGGATAACTCAAATGGCATAGGATTGCAAATAAAATACCTCTTTAATATCTCACAAAAATTGTTTGAGTAATATACTTTCTAAATGGTATCAGTTGATGACCTCTCTTTCAGAAGTGTATTGGTTGTTTTTTGACTTGTACTGTATATTAGGTTAAATAACCTTGATGTGATAACAATCCAATCACAATCCCTTCCAAATAAATAGCTTGAAAACACAAAGTGTATTTAATTGCATTAAGGGTAACCACATAGAAAAAAATTATCATCCCTTGTAATGAAGCTGTCAGTGATGTCATATGGAGGGTGAATACTGCAAATCAATGCAAGTTGTTCCTGTCAGCATTAAGGAAACAAGAATGTTAAAATCTGGCAGTGAAATCTTAAAATATGGACAGAAATTAATTGAATTTTTAAACTATTCATTTCGCTGTCTTATAGTAACTCGATTTAGCTAGATTTGTACCTAGCCTATTACTAACTGCAGAAGAGATTTGTACCTAGCCTATTACTAACTGCAGAAGAGAGAGCTACTGAACAGGCACACAGTGTCACAGACTAGCACAAATAGGAACAAACCTGAAATTTCATTAAGGCACTTGAACTTCACAGCTCCCCACTTCTTTGCTGCAGCATTTGTAACTGAATTCCTGTGAACAAAATACACAGACAAGTTCCAGTTGTTGCTGTGTTAAAGCCAAGAGGAGGGATGGGGATATGTCGTCACTCTCTACACTGACACCTATGCAGTTACAAACTGGTAGAACAGACTTGGAAAAAGCACTGCCCTCATCACTGCTAGGAGGTTAATCTTTCACAGGCTCTGTGCTCTGTACCAGCTTGTTTTCTTCCTGAGGATTTGCAAAACACTTTTTGCACTGTAAGAATATGATGGTGATGACTTTGATATGAAACTGCTGTCACCTGTCACGCAAAGCTTGACAGCTGCTTAGCTGCTATTAGCAGTACTATAAAAGTGCTGTGTAGCAGCCAGCATAGCTGCTTATACTCAAAGGGAAAGTGGGCAGATAAATAGCAGATAATTCTTAATTAGAAATTTAAGATCTTGTTAGAATGCAGTTGTACATTATGATGAACTTAAGTGTAAGAGCAGTTGCATACAACTATTTAAATCTTTTCATGGAGTACTGGGCTTGATAGATCTACTATTTTTTAAAGTAATTTAAGATCTTTAATGGGCATCTCAAATATCCTATTCAATGGGAAACAGCATCATTAGCACAACATGCAGAAACATGCAGATAACCAGTGAGTTAACAGTTCCAGAAAGTGCTTTACATGTACTAGAGGAGTCTCCTACTCACTCAGTGGTATTGTCTAACTGCCTAACTATCTAACAGTGGGGTGGTCTGAGTGATTTGTTACCCTCAGCAGTAGTCTGCACAGTTTAGACAAGTTAGTCTCTGACTTTTGGAGAGAATTCTGCCTGTTTGTCAGTTTCTATACCTTTTTAAATGGCCACATTTGTAGCCAGGCAATTACCATTTTGTCACTGTGGTTAAATGGAAAATGCAATCATTGAAATGACAGCACTAAGTGTATTTCGGTATTGCTGAACCTAAACAATATGCTTTTTGTCTCATATCCATATCCATATCCATATGTAATCTTCCCTTCTCTCCTCTGTCACTAGAGCAACACCACAGAGCATCTGCTTGCTCAGATGTGGAGATCATATTTTAAGTCATCTAACTTGTATTCAAATCAAGAACTTATGTGCTCCTTAGAAAGCAAAGGGCTCCTTGGGCTGAAGGTTTGCTTGCAGGCTCTCGTGTGACTGGAGACAGCAGTGCAACAATAGAAAATTTAAATTGAATTTATTTTTTTTATTAGTTATTTTACACTTGTGCCTTGCATATTCTTAGATGGCAGCATAGCTGAATAAAAACACGCCGTCAGGTAATCATGATGCTTTACAAAACTAAGAGACTTGCAAGAATGCGTGTAGTAGTTTAAGGACTTTCCTCAAATGGAACAGGTTAAGCTAGAAATGTGTAATCCCTGTTGTGATTTCAATTGTCACAGCTCTGACCTCAGAGAGCACTGATCAAACTGCAGCAACACGTGTGGTGTACTTGGTCTAACGATAGTTTAGTCAATATCCAGCGAAAATACTGTTGGAATAACTCCAGGCAGCAGCTTGCACCAGTGCATGTGCTGTCTGCACCTGCTGTGACGTTTGTCTGGACAGCAGTTGCACCCTCCCAATGGTGTTTGAGCAGGTGTTAATGGGAAGACCCAGGGACGCTTCCACCCTGCAGCCCTGCTTACTCAGTCTTACTCTCAGTGCTTGCATGTAGAGTTACTCTGTAGTGCTTGCATGTCAAAGGTTGTGTGGATGGTACAGGCATGCTGGGGAGCTGGTTCAGAGCAATAGCACAAAATCTGCTGCTTTTGGGTGTGTGACTCCTGCTGTGAGCTCCCTTTTCCCACCTACTAACACCGTGGTGATGGTTTTGGGAGTCAGAGTAGTGTTTGTGCATGCTGCTGTTCTGAGCTGTGCAGGCTGGCTTCTCAGTGATCATTGCAGAAGCAGACTGGGATGGCCCTCAGAGGAACAGAGGTTTTTACTAAATCTCTGAGTAGCAAATAAATTTTAAATTGAATAGAATAATTCTCATTTATCCTCATTTTTAGGAGCAGTTGGAGTGACACGGGCAGTGAGTTGTTAGTCTTCCTTTTGACACTTTGGCTTTTATCAAGTTCTCTTGGCAAGTAACAACTACAGGGAGGCAGAATTTATTAAAGCCAGTGGTGGTTTTAAATGCATTCCCAGAGGTGTGAGGTATGTGTAAATTAGTTTCGTGCTGTGTGTATCTCTTTTCTAATTCTTTTGAATCAGAGAAATGCAGGAGCTCTAAGAATTATATACATTTTTGTGGTTATCAAGGAGGTTGGAAAGAAATTACTTCTCCTGTTATGAGTAATCACTTCAAATGAGAAAACCAGTCACTTCAATACTGACCCCTTAAATAGTGGGTATGGAAGAGAGATAGGAGATATGCTGTTTTGTGGGCATGGGAAAAGGAGAGTGAGATTCATGAGCTCATATTGAATTAGAGCCAGGATGCTGATCTGCACCTTCACCTGCATGGAAAGCAGAGTTCTGTGTGGTCTTCCTGCTATATCCCATTGATAGATACAGTCCATTAAAAGAAAAAACCAAACAAACAAACAATTGAACTGTTTTATTGTTTAGACCTTTAGATTAATATTGTGTTCAATTGCAGATGAAGTGGAAGGAGAGGCACTAAAACTGACTACAGCAGCTCAGCATGGACTAACTCGGATCAAGAAGTGAACAACCCTTCAACCCACATCAGTTGTGATTTTGGGGTTTTTTCTCTGAGATACATGAACCGATTTTGTCTCCAAAACTACTATACTGAGTTTCCCTAAACCCTCTGATTCCTGCTCCTTTTATATTTGTGGGTAAAACTCTCTCATAATGCTGGAACTCTGCAGCTGAAGAGCCCTTAGTAAACGCCAAGTATCTTTGTTTCAGCTGCCTTGGAGAGGACATCAGACAAGTATATGGTGGAGCTGCAACACCACCAATGCTCAGTCCCTGTCCTGTGAGCGTTAAAGTCCTCCTTCCTTTCCTCTTCCCCACTCAAGGCCATGGAGGGAAATCACATCCCTGTTTCTGTCATGTCCTAGGCAGCTGGCAGAGCTTTGGATGGACCCAGATTTCCTAATGCCAAGCGTGGTATTCTCCCTGCTGTGCTGCGTTTTGCACAGGATGTGGTGGGAACAGGCCCTTGGGTTACTCCAGGCAGCTGCTGGCTCTGCAGTCAACTCAAGGGGTGGAACACGCTTGCTGAATTTGCGTATATGCTGTTTTCAGTCTTCTGTAGATACGTCTGTGTGATGAAAACTCAATAAAATTTTAATGGTGGAAAAAACCCCCAGACAGCAAACCAACCCTTTCATCATTATCTCATTGCAGGCAGGTCACGCCAAGGTGTCACTAGTCCAGAATCTAAACAGCATCTAGCCAGCAGAAGTCATTCTTCAAACATGAATCCCAGAATGAGCCACTGCATTATGTAACATTTATGCATTATTCATTAGCTCTGGTTTAGCATTCGTCCTGCCACTTAAGCTAAAGCCAGCCCTGTATTTGCAGGTAAAAAATAATAGTTTCCAGTACAGTGGATAACAATGCAAATTGTTACTTTATTCTTAGCTGGCAATATTGTTACCATGATAAAGTTACATACAGGTAGAAGTTGTGTCACTTTGTACTTTGAAGTCCTCTGACACCCAATATCCATTCTTGTAAGGTTATTTTACGTGTGTACATGTATGTGTGTTTTTATATGTATTGACGAAGTCATACACAGCAGAAACTCTACTTTTGGACTGTGAGTAATACCAGAGAGGCAAAATAAAAGGGTTGTGCAAATAACAATATATTCAAGTTGTCAGTATCACATTATACTTTAGGCTGTGTGCTAAGAAATCCTTCATGTCTGCTTCTCTTTCTTTCTCCATTCATTTTTCAGCATGACTTTTCCTCATGCAGTACACACAATGCATTGAACACCTCCTTTTTTTCAGCTGCAAATGTTACAAATTATATTTATTCTTTGACTTTTCCCTTTGTTTGTGCACAGCAGTTGAATACATTGATTCCCAAGGATAATAACCTACAGTGGTTGGCTCTGTCTGGAATACCGACTGTATAAATCAATATAATGACTGGTGATATTAATTATTTCAGCAAATTTTCGAGCTCAGTGTTGTAGCTTTCATTCAATTACGTATTATTTAGTACCCCATAGTTATGTAAGACAGCAGGAACATGAGTTATGTAACCTAAAGGACAAGTTTTTTTTTACTTTCAAAGTAATTATAGCATTCTTCCTGCAGTGAAAGGGTCAAATCCTCCTCCCCAGGCCCATTTGGCTGACTACTGATGGCATGAAAAGTTGGATTGCAGTTGGATGGCAGCTCTCTGAATGTTAGTCCACGGACTCGAACAGAGATTTTCCAATTTTGGTGTGTTTCATCAGCCTATGGGCAAAGGACAATAAAATTAACTCTCTGCAGTTTGCCTGTCTGGCCTGTGTAGCCCATGTCCCTGTCCTCACACCTCCAGAAAACTTTTAAAAGTCCTTGAAAAAAGGTCTGAGAGCAGGCCTGAGGGATCAGCTCCCTTAGAGCCTAGGACTGGATATTCCCAGGGTCTATGCAGGCTATCCAAATCCACATTTAGGATTGCTGAAGAGAGCTGGAAAGTGGTGAAGATCAGACTGTGTCATGCATGCATGAGACATAAAATTTAACATCAAAGAGCCTTGATGTATGAAACAGCAGGAACATCCTTCCATGAAAATTCAGCTCTGTGCTGTTCATTTTGAAGTACCTGCTGCTACTGCTTATACACTGTACATATCCAGTGATTAATTGCTTTCATTCTCTCCACAATTTATGATACAATTTTTTATATTTCTCTTTTCTCTTTTTTTTTTTTTTTTTTTTTTGGTCTTTTTTTTTTGCTTGATCCTTTACCATTGTGCTAAGCCTAACATTAACATGGGAAAACTACAGAGAAGTCACAGATGTATTACTGTAAATTTAGTCCTCTATGTTGCACTTGAGTTTAAATCTGTGTCACTGTGGGCATTGCAAATGAAGTTTCCATCCCACAGGACTCGGTGTTGCTGTACAGGAAATAAGCAGGGGGTTGTGATGGGGCATTTGAGTTGATACTATGCTGTAATTTGTTGTCACGGCCCTGGGTTAAGTGTACAGCTCTTGAAGACACACCGTATATCTTCAGTGCTTTCAACAAAGTGGAAAAAATCCTCTTGAAATTTTCCACTATGTTATTCTATGCAATTGCTTATTGTGGTAGGAACGTAACTCTTGCTAATTAAAATGGGTACTAGCAATTAAATTAATGTCTTAAAATGCCCAGCTTCATATAATACTCAAAAGTGGCTGTTTCTGCAGGAAATACTTTTTCAGAAGATGATTATGACATGGTTTCCTTTGTTTCAGAGCAACAAATTCTTCAAGGGCTTGACCAGAACCTCAACCTCCTAATGAGAAGGAGAAGCAAAAGGAGAGAAGGGAAGGAAAGAGTCAGCAAGCTGAACAGCTTAGAAAATTAAACTAAGAAGATTACATCCTCAAATTATTGACAACCACCTAATTTCAGTTCTTATTAAGCCCATCTGATTTATGAGTCAGGGATATATGGAGCATTTTTCTTGATCTCAGTACTTCATTGTTCATAATATAGGCAAAGATTTTCTCCATTATTTCTCAACTATTATGGTGAGGTATAAAGCAGCAGAACATTAGATAATGAGTGCATCAGTATATTCAGAAGTGTTGTAATAGTTTTTATGTTATTTCAGATTAGTATCCAGATGGGTACCTGCTGCTGAAATATATTTTTAGCTGTCAAAATTGAAGTCTATGCAAGTATTCACTGCAGAAGAGAATACATATTCCAAGAAAAATTTGGTGTCCCCTTCTCAGTTGTTTCAAGAGTTGCCCAAAAAAAAAGTATTTTTCAAGTACTGAATAAAATTTCATGCCTCTCACCTCTTCAAAACACAAAAGGAAGCACAGAGTTAGATGTGAAAGAACTTCACTTGAAAGCTCAGCTTACAGATGAACCATCTCTACCTATAATTTTCTTTTTCTGATTGCCTGTCTTCCAACATTAAGACTAAGCAGTCATGGTGGGCTACTTGTTCCAGGTGTCTAACAATGGCAGACAGTTCACTGGCCAAATTCTGCTCTCTAATCTCCTTGAATTTCTCTAACTGTTGAATATGTACATTTAGATTGACTTTTATGGCTTTATTTGAATAATTCCACTAACATAGGAAACAAAGCTACAGCTTAAGCCAAGTTTTCATCTGACTTTGTATGACTGTCAGTCATAGTTATAGGTGCAAAATTTGAACTGAGTTTTTGGAAGGTAAAAGGAAATTCAGGACTGTCCTTTCACTACAACTTTCTAGTCTAGACTACCATTGTAAGATGGAGGGAAATTACTTATTGCCGGGCCTCCAGGAACCAAACTGGAATTCTAAGTATAGAGACATCAGATTCACATCTGCATTTATCTTCCATTTGCATTGTTTCCCCCTTCCTTTCCAGTTGCACTCACCATGTAACGTGCTGTGTTGTACCTTCCAGTTCACTGCCATGTGGAACTTACTCCTGGTTAAATTTTCTGCATTGCTTTGGAAACAGAGCCAGATGCTGCAGCATCCACTGTGAACAACTTGGCACTTAGACTGCTCTGCTGAGAGAAACAGTTATTGTGGGTTTCTGTGGACCCCATTTTAAGTGTTTTGTTTTGGTTGTCTTCTAAATGGTACACAAATATGCACAGAGTAAAAAAGTTTATGCTAATATATGCAGTTATAACCTCCTGGGACTTAGTATTTCTCTCTTTGGAGCCTGTCCTGAGAGACAACTGCCCAGCTGGAATCTCCACTCTCCTGTTCAAATGCTATGTTAGTTCAATGCTATGCTAATTCCTGCTCTGAATGCTATTTTAGGAAGAAAAGGACAAAGTTAATTTTTAAAATTTTATTAGATTTATCTGACACTGACGCCTCTCTTGATTTAGGCCACACTGATGAATTCACAGACATAGCAGCATTTTGCAGAGCTGCAAAGCAGAAAGGAGGTGTCACCTGAGGAAGATGTTGAAAAGCAAAACTCATCCTTCTGAAGTGTCTTTGCTTTTTGCAGT
>VYZP01018733.1:0-10734 GCA_013400635.1 Hypocryptadius cinnamomeus | reverse complement strand
TACTCGGTTACTTATTTAGGCAAGCATAATGTAAAATATAAGAGATAACAGTTCTCTTCATTTTAGTAACTGGAAATACTATAGAAGAACTGGGGGGAAAAAATCAAGGACTTAACTGTATACAGAAAGCTAATTTTTAACTTTTTATCAGTGCTGACAAAGTAAATGTATTAGAGGTCGTGTAGTGCTGTGTTACATTGGGGTTGCAGATTATGAAGTGAGAAATGCATGCATGTGAGATTCGTCATCTACAGTGGTCATTTCAAACAAGTACAGCTTATAGGCTTTCAGAATATGGGCCAAGTATTCTGTTATATATCTCAGGACAGGATATTGTTACTGGTAACCTTCAAAGTTAGAACAGCACCTGTGAGACTTATCTAGTGCATCTCAGAATTACCCAATCATGTGTGACGCTAAACACAAGACAGACTTCTACCAGTACACTCTGAACACATTGTGGTTTTTACCAAAATGCATATCTGTTTCCATTTGACTTTTAAGTACGTGTTCTTTACTTTTCCCTGAGCATTTCTCTTCTTTTAAAAGAAGAAGATATCTTCTGGTTCTAATGAAGGACAGATTTTTTTTTTTTCTGTAAAATTGATGTTTCTAAGGGAGTCACATATAGTTTCATTTTACTTGAATGTTCCTGTGCTGCTTTCAAGAACCATTTATCTGTTTGCTTGCAGAAGTGCAGAGCTCAGAGGAATATGCTCAGCTGCTGAAGAAACTGATCAGATCTCCAAATATACCTCCTCAGTATTGGCTCACACTCCAGTATTTGCTCAAACATTTCCTCAGAGTTTGTCAAGCCTCCAGCAAAAATCTCTTGAATGCAAGGTCTCTGGCTGAAATTTTCAGCCCTCTGCTTTTCAAATTCCAGATAGCAAGGTAAGTGGGTCATCTTTACCATATTTTGTACTGTAAATATGAATTAGTTATGTACAAAATAAGATTAATTAAATCATTTTCTAACTTTATTTCTGATGTGAGGGCATTGTAGTAAATTCTTTCCATTTTTTTAAATAATTTAAAGTAAACTTTTGTATTTCACCTAGTTCTTACTGCCTAATCCATCTCTTGCAGCTCTGATAATACAGAACACCACATAAAAATTCTAGAGGTTTTAATCACAAGTGAATGGAACGAGAGACAGCCCGTACCAGGTAAAAAGTATTTTTAATTTTACAAGTTATATGTACTCTTAAATATTAAAATTCAACTTAATGACAGTAAATGCTTGCAGTTTTTTCTATTTAAATCAAACTTAATGCAAAATGAAAGTGCACAATTACAGATCTAAGGAGAAGCTGTGTGGTTTATAGTGGTGTGCAATGTTTGTTTTATAAGAAATAGTATTTTTCATTAAAATCACTTTAGTGCCAATAGTTTGTACAGCCTAAGGGCTTTTGCTGTCTTTCAGTAAACAGCAAATTGGATTTTGTGAGTTTTTTAAGACCTGTAAACATGTAGAATGCATATCATACAGTGGTGTGGGGGCTAATTCTCAGGGTTTTATTGAGCTCTCAATTTACTCCCAGTTAAATTTTCTTAGATTTGCTATACCCTATGGAGACATTATTTACATGCACGTATTTTTTAATCCAGATACATAAAATATTTGTTTATCAATATCAATAAATAATGTAAAAAATATTAAGAGCCCATCCAGGAAAGTTAATTCCTACTTGTCTTGCTTCTGTAAGTTAACATCTAATTAAGTTAACAAATAGTAAAGAACACCTCTAATTTATGCAAAATCGCTGGGTTTGCATCAAATATTCAGTAGAAGCAAGGCAGAGTTGCTAACTATGTGCAAAGGAAAATATTAATGCAGAGAACTTTACATATTAGCTGAAAGCAATTCCTTTCACAGCTTATTAACAGAGAAAAACCTAACAAAGGAAAGGGTGAATAGAACATTAGGCATCCTATACCTTTCCCACCTCTGTAGTCAAAAGACAAAATAAAGTTCATGGCAGTAGGATTTGTAGGGTTACTTAAGAACTGAAGAGCTAGAAGACCACAGAAAAGTGCTTTATTTCCTATATTTCAGGTAGGCACATTGTATAATCCTCTTCTTCAGCTAATGAAGATGAATTTAAAATGGCTAAAATTTTTGTTCCTTGTGCTCTGTTTGAAAGGCTTTTCTAATCTTGCCAGTTCTGTTATTTAGGAAACTTTCCCTAATATTTTGTATACATCTGTTTTCAGTTTGCTGTTTAGTTTTGTTCAATTTTTGTGAAGTAGTTAACAGGGATTTCCAGAACCACTGTGTATTTTTCTGCCTAATGCTTTGTAACAACCAGGAGAGTCCAAACTTACAGTATTTGTCCTGTTTTACTAAGAATCAGCAAGAAGCTGCTAATTGTTAAAGAATTACTGTCTTTGTCACATGTTGCAAGCCTTAAAAAAGCAAAACAGATTCTAACAGTCTGATGATAATAGCACTTTTTGTAGTTACATGTTTGCAAATTGTTAGGAGTGTGTAAATATATATGTCTAGAAGCTGCTTGGGAGGTTACAAAGGTAGGGTCAACAGTTCCTTCAGTTTCAAAGCAAGAATTTTATAAGTTTCATTTAAGAGATCACTTGGTTGCTTATTTGCCCGAGTTGCTTCATGTGAGGAAAGTATAAAAGTGAAAGGTGTTGATGTTAGAACTACTAACAAGGACAAGGAATCTAGTAATTTTGAGAGTGTCATTGGGGTGCTTGAAGAAATGCCAATGTATACATCAGATTTATATTATTTGACACTACATTAATAATTATAATGGAACACCTGATTGTTTTTAATATTACTTCTGCATTAATTAATATAGCATGATGCAATAGTTTACTTTGACAGTCCTAAGATTTTTCATGTGATCTGTTACAAAAATAGAACTCCTTCCCCATGCATTTAAGTCCATCATGTCCAGTAGAAAGTTTTTTAGTAGAAGATTTGCACATATACTAATATGCTGGAAAAAAAACCCTCAGATTCAAATTTTCAGGTTTTGTAGTGTCTGGTTAGCTAGTCTCTGCCTTCAGGCCTGTAAGGAGTTCGAATAATTTTCTAAAGTTGAATCTAATATGTTCTGTAAGTTCTAATATGTTCTGTAAGTTTGCAGGATTAGATCATGAGTCCATTTCCACACCAATATCATTCAGTGACCTGAACATCTGGAGTGGTCTGTTTTTATTGTTCTCATAGAACTATAAAAAGTGCTCTAAGATGTGTTTTTCAGAATTGTCATCTTTAAGATTATTGCTTTTAGTGGCATGATTTTCCATAAAGATTGTTTAGATAGACTCTAATAAAAAGAAGATCCCAATAAAATATACCTTATTTATCATGTAAGTATTTTGAGAATTACAATCTTAAATAGAACTTTACAAGTGGAGAATTTGAGAGGTCTCTAAGCAGCAAGAAGCTTACTTATTGAAAATAACATCATGACAACTAAGTGATAACAGGGAAGCTAGTGCTGCCAGGTTTCTTCTCTTTTTCACAGGCTGGAGTGATGGCTTCCTTCCGTCTTAATTATTTTTGTTAAGATAAGAACATTCTGTCTAAAACAAGCTGTGCATGAAGTTCTTGTGGTATTTCATGCAGTATAGAAATACATTAAATGGAGTGTTAAGAGATAACCAATCTGAATAGCAGGTAGATCTTTGCACAGCTGTGGGGTTTTTTCCTTACCACATCACCCACTAATTATACTTCTTACCTGAAAACACTAGAAAGTAAGCAGCTGGACCTTACATCTTACTATATTTTAAGATTAGTACCTTAATTTAGGCATCTTCAGTTGGACATCTTTTAGCTAGAGTGATGCTTCTTGGGTGTCATAACACAAAAAGAAGAGTTACTCCTAGACCATTACTTGACTTACTGCAGCACATATGGATTGGGGTACTTTGTCTGCCATGGTGTTCATCAGCAAACTATAGATTCTAGTTTGTGGATTAAAATAGTGCTTAGTCCTATACAAAAACACTAAAGTTAACAATACGTATGAATAGAATCATAGATTTTTGTGTAGCAGATGAAGACGAAGTAATGTTGCAGGAGATGTAAGGCTGGAAAAAATTAGATCAGTTTTCTAGTTCTTGTCTCATTCTTCAGTTTGTCAGTAGGAGAGACAAAAGATGATGTTGGTGGGCAAGGCAGGTGATTTTTGTATCCCATCTGAACATCCTAGCTTGATGTACACCTGCACAGACTTTAAATTAAAGAGCACACTGAGAAACAAAGTACAAGTCTCTAAATGTGCTATCCAAAACAGTACTATTAGAGGAAAATATCTTAATTGTAGCATATTTTAGCAAATACTGCTGCTCAGGTCTCACAGAATCTCGCACATCATACAGACTTACGAAAGTAAATAGTGGAAAATAGGCTATATTTGTAGGTATAGAAGATTGGGGTAGTTTTTCAGTTAATTGTCAAGGATCTTACAGGCTCCTGGTTTTTCTTCCTGGAGGTTGCCTGTCCTGGATGAAGATCCCAAAGCTGCCCATAGTAGGTGTAGTAAGTTCTCAGAGCAGCAGGGTTTGTTTAGCACTTGTAGCTGCGAAGGCAGGCCACACAGAGAAAGCTGGGAATTTTGGGTGGGGAGTTTAGGGAGATAGGGGTCCTTTCAGGAGCTGGGGTGTGTGAGAATAATGTCTGTTTAAGGAAGGCAAAGAGGAAGTGGGATGTGGCGAGAGAGCAAGGGGATGTGGGGAGCTCATAGCACTGCTGGAGAAGAGCAGAAGAGGAGCTACAGCAAAGAGCTGCCTTGTATCAATGAATCAGAGCCTCCAACAGCCTGTGCCTGACTAGAGCTGCGCTGCTTTGTCTGGGCTGTCTATCCCAGTTTGTCCCTGTTTCCCAGGCTTGTATGTAACATTGTAAATAATAGCTCAGACTGAAATACTGCAGCCTGAAGAAGTATTTTTTATTACTGAGAGCATAATACTCAAGAATGAATGAGGTAATAAGGCTGCCTTATATGTAACTGCTCACTTGTTGGGGGTAAGGTGAAAGTCCTGGTAGCATCACCAGGGTGCAGAAACTTTGCTTTTGGCTACAAAAAATATTCACAAGAGTGGTGGCATAACAGCTAGAGCAAGGCAATGTAAAGTCTGATCCAGTTCCTCCTGGAATTTGATTTCTTCTCAAAGATACTCTGTGTTGTTACAGGCATTAGCCTAAGACCACAGTCCTGTCGGTTGTGTCCTGGGGACATAAACAAATGTGTAGGAATGCTGTCAGTTGTCAGAACTTATCTGCATCATGTCAGAGTCTTGGCTGGGCTGCCAGCAGCGCCGAACGGGGTTTGGAGCATGCAGAAGGCTGCGAGTGCCAGGGAGAGCGGATGAGGTGCCCACGGTGGGGGGCACCGTGTGCATCCGTGTCCTACCCAGCAGAGGGCTCCCCTTCTAAGCTAATAAAAGTCAGGCTGTATCCCTCACCTAACGGAAACCACAATGCTTGGCTAACCACCGTACTTTGGAATGCTGTATCCTTGGCTTAAGTTTTCACACAAGCCAGTGCTTTATGTTTCTCAATACCTAATTGCAAGAATTTTATAAAAGTGAAACAATACATACAACATTATTAGCGGTTTTACAGATTATTATGTCCATGTGCAGCTATGTATATGTAAAACACGTGGAAGCATGTCAAACCTGATAAGTTCTTTTCCTGTTTCAGACATAATATTTTAGAAAAAGATGTGCTATGTTAATAGAAGAACACTGAGTGTAACTGCAAGGAATAGTAGGCTGCAAATTAAATGGGCACCACTCAAGATTTTGAAATTTAGATAAAAAGAAAAGACTTGGCAGTATTTGAAAATACAGGTGTGTGCATGCCAGTATCTCTTTTTGACAAGACATTTGTATCTCTCCTGCAGGATAATGAGGAACTCATTATCTCTGTGTGGGTATCTGTGCTTTTTTAATTGATAAAAAATGAACCAAGTTTGCATTGTCTTTTCTCCTCTGACTTTATACATCTGTGTTGTGGTCCTAAAAACCAAATGTTCTCAACTCCTTCTGTAATTTTAACAATAAAGAAGTATATCAAGTACAGTCTGAAGCTGAATTAGTTCAGAAACACAGGTTTCCATCTCTACTTGAAGTAGGCTGTAGCTTTATAACTGCAGATTTAAATTATATTTAGAACAGACAATTGTTCAAGTAGGCAGAAGCTAAAACTAGGGAAGCAAGGGATTGTTATAGGTGAAGCTAATCAGTCAAGTGCAAAACATCAAAATGTACTGCAGGTATTTGGGATTTCATTATTAGGTGCAAGTGGTTTTTCACAGTGTAGGAGGATTTTGGTATGTGAAGTATTAAGAAGGCAAGAACTTCTGGATACTATTTGACTGCCTTAAGGAGCAACAAACAGATCTCAATGAAATTCTCACTGTTTTTATTAGAAATTCTCACTGTTTGCAAGAAGTGAGAGGAAAATATTAGTCCCCTCCTCCCCTTTTCTTAATGTGTCTGCTTCTCCTTTTACTTCGAATTTATTACCTTGGAGAAGTTTAACTGGCAAAGAAGATAACCTCTGTAGGCAGAGGGAAGTAGGCTCTTCAGTTGCTGTTCTGTTCCTTTAGCAAGTTTGATCTCCACCAAACACTAAGGCAAGGAAAATAGATTTAACCTAAGCTCCTCCCTCTCGGTACAGTTCCTTTTCCCACCTGCCTGCCCAAGAAATGAACAATCCTGATATACTGGAAACCACCATGGATACAGACAGATTTTTTAAAATATTTTTAGCATATAGGAAATTGATAAACAGTATCAGAGCCTCAGACTAAGGGTCTTGAAGCAGCACCTATATTTGTGATCCAGCATGAGCATGTGCAAGGTGATGCTGTGCTTGCAGGCAGAGTGTTTTGAGTGCACAAGGCTGCTTCTAGAGATGCAGCTCTTTTCAAGGAAAATTTTTATTCTATTTTTTCTGTAGTTAGCTACTTCCTCTATTTGGCTGTTCATGGTGCTTTTCTCATCTTCAATGCTGCATGCAGCAGACAGTGATAGGGACTATTTTAAGGCTTCTTACAATGGTCTTCTCATTTACCTAGCTAAAATGAGAAAGTTAGCTCTGCATTGGCCACTTGTTAGTTGATGACAACTTTTACTTTGAATCTGGCTCCCATCCCCCAGCTGAAATTCCTGGCTCAGCAAATATTTGAACCTACCCAAGTTAATCATGAAACTGAGATCTTTATCTGAGAGGGACGTGCAAGCTACTGAGAGTGGTGGTTTCTTTTTTTTTTTTTTTTTCACAGTACTGAAGTCAGGTTCACTTTTTAATGATGAACCAGAGTAAGTGGGTACCTTCTGCACAGCACAGAGGCTTAAGCAGTTGACAGAGAAGGCTTGGATTTTCTCATTGCAAGTTACAACTCTTTTAGGGAGTTTTATGGAACACTGGTTGGAAAGCAGAACAATCTCTTTTTCTTCATTGCTTCAGAGAAGCTTCCTAGCAAATGGAGGTTTTAGGCTTTATTTTTAAGCAGAATTTTTATAAGACAAAACCAATATTGGATTGTATTTTCGACTGTTTTACAAGAGCGATCATTTGCGATGCATAATTTACAAAGTAAGTGGTTTTGAATTTCTGTGTTTTTTTCATCATGTTGTGAAAGTATTATACTGTAACTGATTACCAGGTAGATCTTTAAAAGTCTTAAGATACATGAATTCAAGTCTAGTACTTCAGTACCTCTCCAGGTTATATGCAAAATGGGTAATAGCCTATCTGCCTCTGTCTTTTCTTGCCTGCAGGCTAGGCTAGTCTGAGCTGAGCACTAACCTGATTATACAAGTTTGTTCAATCCTAGATTTGGCCACCAGTGAAACTCTAGGGAAGTAATTTTTCCTGAAATCTTTATTCAATGGAATAAAAAAAAATTTACTGATCCCATATGAGACCTAAAAGCAGCAATGCAGTTTTTGTAGGAAATCTTCGTAACTGAATTTAAATAATTACATTGGCAAGTTAATTGTTTGGGTAGCAGGTGGGCTAAACACCGAAGTTTAGCATTTAGACTTGTGTCTGGGGTGATTTTCATTTTGGAAATGCCAAAATGAAATGCCAAAGAATCTTTGGAGCACATCTACCTCAACAGGAAGGGGAGAGTCTACTTCAAAGTGAAGCTTCTTAATGTACAAAGCAAACTAGATTGCATCTTTTTGTATAAGTTTGTACTCCAGACATGCTCTTGTATCTTGATGCTTGTCTGAAAGGGGTAACCTGCTCAGGGGCACAGACAGAGGGGGTGAGGGGCGAGGGCAGGGTGAAATATTTGGAAATCATATAAATTGTGTTAATTTTTTTAAATGAGTATTTGTGAGATAGAGCACATTTCAGCTGTTCCACAATTTCTTAAGGTGTAAGGCACAGATAGTTGCTACAGCTAGTTTTCGTTGTAGTTATTTTTGATCTCTGGTTTTCTCCCCCAATAGATTATAGCGAGTATATTGTTTTACATAAAATTCTGCTCTGAAGTTAATAGTTTATTCTGTCTATGTTTCTTCCAAGAGGTCAGAGAGAGTTAGTTACAGTCAGTGATGGGAGGGTTAAGATGGAATATTTCTAAATGGTTGGAGGATGCTGCTGACATAAAGTCAAGGGACAAAGGAGACAATGACAAGAGACTCTTGCTTTTAAAAACAATTAACTTGATAAATATATCAATGAGAATAGGGTAGAGAAACTGTGTGAAACTGTGCAGACTAAATCTTATTGTATGCTCACAGCCTTTTTTATGTTCAGCAGAACCATTTTTTAAGATCTTGCTCAGTTATGACTTTCTTCCATTGAGTGAATCAGCTGAATGTAAGATTATAATATTTTGGGGTTTAGATTTCAAAATTAATTAATATAGATTGATTTGAATAGTGGTTATAATAATGGTAAGAGAGGAAGACATCTCTGCAGTAAGCACATTTATATCGTAACATAAACTCTATCAGAATATGTGCCCATAAAAATAGTAGAAATATGCAAAGTTTAAAAACATAGTCCATATTTCATTATGTGGATATATACATCTCTCTGTGTGTTTGTGTAAAACGAGTGTGTAATGGATATACACACACAGTCATGCTCTTCTCTAATGCATCTCTAATATGTGCAGTAGTTATAGAAGCCTTTTAAATCTTTTTGAGTGGCAAACTTTAGGCATTTAAGCAGGAGAATGCACCTGAGATATGACCAACCTGCTTCCGAAGGGAGCTGCCCTGTGTGTGAGTGTTATGTGCGCCTGTGTCTCAGAGCTACGTGCTGCAGCATATCAGCCTTTTGTCATCCTGCCAGGATTGGACTGTACCATGCTGCAAAGTCAGGAAAATGAGCCAGGAATATGGGCAAGGAGAGTCCACTTGCTCCTTTTGTGTGTAATACCAGCTTTATATTGCAATTCTGCTAAATGTAGATTCTTCCCAAAACTGAAATTGTTTTAAGATTAATGTAGAACAAAATGAGAAAGCAGGAGTGGTTTGGTGACATTATTTTGACATGATTGGCTGAGGATTATGATGTAATAGGTTACAGTGCAGCCCCTTATAGGTTTTAAAATGAATTCCAAGACACCATTACAAAGACAGCCTGACTCTTTTCTTGTATCTGAGCTTATTCAGTGAAACTCATACAAATGTACAATACTGTTTGGAATATGGAAGAACTGGATATAGAATATCCTAAGACAGATATAAATTGTGGCACAGACTTGATGTTTTACATAGAAATGGATCCACCAGGTAAAACTGCAGTCTTATTATAGAAGACTTAATTAATTTTGGTCTTTACAATAGCTGCTGAAAAATTCTTACTGGATATGTAGGATTTCTTTATTTTGTTATTGATACAAATAGTTTTCCTTTTTTCATAAATTAGAATAAAATTGTGGATTAGTGCATGGTTGTAGTAATTAGAATCTTAACATATTAAAATACCTGATTGCTTACTTAATTGAATTTTTACTGAATTGACCTGTTTCTGTTTTGATTTTATTATGTCAGATGTAGTTTTAGTCCTGCTATTTTATCATGTAAAAATTGTATTTCTTTTATTACTATTTTTGCTCTCTCTGTTCCACACTGTGCCTAAAAGGAGATGCTGTAGTAACACTCACATTTCCTGAAACAGTGATTCCAAATCATTGGCTTGGATTGTTGAAGGAAAAAACATTTTTAAAATCTAGCAATACTAATTGAATGCCTGTTGTAGCATCACTTTTTCAGATCGTATGAAAGTATTATGCTATCCTGGCATTCCTTGCAACTTTAAAAGCATTGTCTTTTCAACTTGGTCATAATGTGCAGGACAGGAATGTTGTACTTACTGGAGAACTGAAAGAGCTGAGTTGATTTTTAATCCTGATTCCAGTGTAGTCCCCCTCGTTACTAAGTCAGTGCTGCAGTATCTTCTCTGGCACCCACTGGTATACATATGCAGCTTTGACATTGAAAAAAATGGGGGGGAGGGGGGGGGTTGGTGGTGTTAATCAGTCCTGGCATTTGGAATACAATTTATTCTGTAGGATACTAAGATTAATACAAGGGATATTTGGGTCACAGATGGGTTTCTTAAACTGTTGGATTTGTTTTTTTGGCTTTCTTGAAAATCATTGCACAGAATGCTGAGGATTTCAAAACCCTGATTCTTCTTCAAATATACTGTATTGCTATGGGTTTGCATCTTTTATTACTCAGCTTCTAGGTAAGAAAACAGCAATATTCCTC
>VYZP01018692.1:42037-55881 GCA_013400635.1 Hypocryptadius cinnamomeus | reverse complement strand
ATTTCCTTTGTATTGAACCAAATCTTGTTCAGTCCTCTGTTGAGATGAAACTTATTTAAAACTTTTTACCTCTTCTTTTTTTTTTTCCCACAGTGGTGCTGGTAGGGAGAGTTTTTCAGAGCACCACCCTTATTTGCTTATAAATTACATTTAAACATCTCTTCTTGGCCATATCAGGCCCACTCAGCCCTGGCAGAAGTGCAGAGCAGGTTGTGTCTCTAAACCAGCAAAGCAGGAGGCAGCACTGTCTGGCTGGCTCTTGTGAGAGGCCCCTCACACGTGGTTTTCCTCAGGAAGCCTGCCCTGCTGCAATCATGCTGTCCTGCATGCACAGGCTCAGGTCGCTGTTCAGAGAGAGCAGCGTGGTTTATCAGTGTAAGGATGTGGGACAGTGCAGTCAGTTCCCAGGGATGGGGGTTTAGCAGGCACATCCCTGATACCCAAACAGCCTTTGCATTTTGCTCAGTCCATCACACCATGGCACCAATATCAACCTAGGTTGTGGGTTTAGTTCCTGTATGGGCCACTCATTGGCCTCACATCCAGCTGGAAACCTCAGGCCCTATTTCAGAGTAAATAATGAGTTGACAAGATTCAACAGAACACGGAGAAATACCTAGATGTTACTGTTTTGTAGAATGGTTTGTAATTCCTGCAGATTTGTGTTGAGGTGCTGTGCTCTTATTGCTTTCTACTGTATGAGCAACATAGTTTAGCTATTGTTGCCCAGTGGAAGAGGAAGGTCGGAGGGAAATTCCATAAAATACTTTTAACACAGAAGCCTACTTACCAATGATGTATTTGCACAAGGAGGTTGGGATCAGAGATCAGTCATTTAATCCTTCTGAGCCTTTGAATCTCCAAGGAGCCCTGAGGAAGCCACACAGTGCTCTCAGAGGGGTTGTGCTTTTGGCCCAGCTGCTGCTGTGTTCATCCTGCAGACCCATCCCAACAGCAGGGACTGGCATGATCCAACAGCACCTGTTGTGCTGTCCAGTGCAGCCCAGTATAGCCCAGGCCCAACATCCATGAGAAGAGATATTCAATCAATGGAAAGACAATGTAAAAATCCAGAAGCACAGTTCTGTTTGATAAGCCAAACCAGCATCTTTCTGTGTATCCTTGACGTGCTTCTTGTATGAGAAGTGTGAAAGTCTTTCACAACCACATTACTGTGCTTAGACTCTAAATATAACAGAGCTGGGCATTTTTGACAAAATTTCAAGCAAGGCAGCCCTTTCTAGTTCATTTGCACAAATGACTGTAGGCAGCCTGTTCCTGTAGCAAACTGGCCTAATCATGCATTGACTACTTTATTGGGACTTTATTCTATTTATGCTCAAATTTTATTGTGGGGAAATGATTTGGTTGGGTGCTCTGTGGTGTGATGTTATGGCCGGAAATTTGATTCATAGATCTGTTCTGAAAATAGTTTCACAATCAGTCTAAGCTCATTTAGGGCTGCTGCTGCACCTTTTGCTCTCTCCCCACACCCACCTCATGTAGTCCCTTCGTGTCCCTTTTACAGGACTGGCACCTGAGCAGCTGGTATGACCATTTTTTTTCTTTTTTGTGAGGTTGGTTTTGAGTTGGGTCAACTCTTCTTGCTCACCAGTTTACCTGAGTGTGCATGCTGGTGTACACTCACTGTCAAATGTGAGGAAGGGGGCAGGATGGAGTGACTGGGAGCATGCAAAGATGCACAGTTGTTCCTTTGTAGTTATGGAGTGGATAAACTGATCAAGAAACTCCATCCAGAAAGCTGATATTGGCAATCCCCATCAGACAGGAAACTGAATTTCCTGTAAATTTTGAATATTTTCCTGGTTGATTTGCTTTGGATCTGATAAACCCAGCATTTTTCTAGTCCACCTCACAACAAGGGCTGGGACACTGTTGGGCAGTGTTAGTGCTTCATTTTGAAAACACAGAAGTCTGACATCTGCTCCAGGGCTTTCTGACCACAGTTTCACTCTTTTTGTGAGATGACCCCCCCAAATCTTTCATGTGGTTTTGGTGCTCTCAGTGAGTGGTGAATATGGCCTTGACAGAGATCACTTACAAGCACAACAATGTGTATCTTGAAGTGATTGGTGTGCAGTGGCAGGAGTTAGGGTGTTATTCTTGTTTCATCTTCATTCAGGTCTATTACTGCTGAATAATAAGCTGAAAATTGCAAGGCATTGGTGGTTTTGTACATGTCATGTAATGACATTTCTCCTTTCTGAATCAAATTCTCATGAGACAGTAACCTCTCCTACATTTATATTCAGATTGAATTAACTTCATGAATGACCAGTTCAGGGTTTGAAGTCTGAGGTACCATTTTTGTGACTTTAATGAAAGAGAGTCAAGTTTAAGACTTAGGAGTGGCCTCAGCTATCATGTATGCATGGAGCACTTCTGTACACATGCAAAATAATCTCCAAGCATGTACACAGACTCACTGCTTGTCCTCTGAACATGCACATAAAGTGTGCTTTACATACTTAGGAAACCTGTGGAGCATCTGGGATCACTTCTGCACACCAGCAGCCAGCTGTCACTTTGCATATTCACATCCTGGAATGTGCAGCCTGTATGCCTGAAGGTGCTTGTCCCCTTAAATGACAGGTTCCAATTGTAGATTTGGATATTATTTAAATCTAAGAATCCTTTAGATTCAGTGTATCTTATTATCTGGGTCAGGGTTATTGATCTAGCAAGGACTGGGGACCTCCAGTCTGTGCATCACTCTGAACATGAGAATAAGTGTATCACTGAATCATCAGGCTGTGTGGGTAGAGCAGGACAGCACTTCTGCCCTGGGTAAAGAATTAGAAGCTATTTTCAGAATGAGAATATTGTGCCAGAGCCCTATTCTAAATCAGCAATAGCAAAGTTGTGCTGACATTAGGTCTGGGAATTGCTAAATTTAGGTGTAGACTGGTGTCAAAAATACTAGTAGCTCAGGGAGTGCTACTGAAAGCTTTGGTGTCCAAGTGCTTATTGTGATCATCAGAGCTGTGTATGCCAGGAGAGATCTACATTTCCTGATTTCGTTAGCTATTGGCCACAGATGCAGAGCTTCTATAGGAAGCAGAGATAAATATTGGAATCATAGAATAGCGTGGGTTGGAATGGACCTAAAAATCTTGTAGTGCAACTCCCCTACCATGGCCAGGGAACCTTGAGCAGGTTGTTTAGAGCCCCATCCAGCCTGGCCTTGAACACTTTCAGGGATGAGTAATCCTCAACCTCTCTGGGCAACCTGTTCCAGTGCCTCACCATCCTCACAGTGAAGAATTTCTCTCTGATATCTCATCTAAATCTGCCTTCAGCCAGTTTAAAACCATTGCCCCTTATGCTGTCACTACAGGCTTTGGTAAATGTCTCTCTCTTGTAAGCCCCCTTTATATTTTAAAAGGCCATAAAAAGGTCTTCCCAAAGCCTTTTCTTTTCCAGACTGGACAACAATTTCCCCTCTTTACATGACATAAGTAAGATCCATTACAAAGGTTTCCATTCAGTGTAAATGAATGGAAACATATATATATATAACCTGAATGTAAAAATAGATAACAAATTTCATAAAATAGTGTAAGATAAGACTTCTGTTACAAATGAAAGAAGGTAATTTTGGTGAGTGTTACAGTAGAAGCCCAACAGCATGTCTTTCCAGTCTAATTTCCAGTCTCATGAAAACTTCCAGCTGGTAGAGGGGAAGAACCTGTAGTCTACATTTTAAAAGACAAACCACACTCTTGACTTTATCAATAGGCACAGAGAGCTGTTTTCTTTCACCAGACTTAATGAAAGTTCAGTCAGCAGGAGAAATTTCAGGAAGCCACAAGCCATTTCTTGTTTGCCATTGTCTCTTTCAACTTTTACAAAATCTTTGTTTTCAGAGAAGTTTCCCTGTTGGGCAGATTGGCTCCAGCATTTACAAGTCTAATTACAGCCTAAAGGGTTGGGAAGATCTTTGAAGTGAAGTGTATGCTGCCATGTAGGGAGATCTGGCTGCTGATAAAAATCTGTGTAGAATAGCGAGGGGATATTCATTCCTGCTAGAGTTCCAAATATTTCTGGGAACTGGGAAAATTATTATGAACAGGAGAAAAAAAATTCTTATTGTTACAATGCAGTTGTTCACTGAGTGTTCTGGAGGCTTCCTGAAGTCCTTGAAGTCCTTGTGTCCTTGCTCCCAAAGAGTCTGGGAGGTAGAGAAACGCTGAAAAAAGCACTCTCAATATGTTTTCTTACAAAATTTGCACTTAATCGAATATCAAAGAGCATTAAGCAGTCACTTCTGCTGTTATCTCTCATACCTGTTGCTATTGGATACTAAGGTTATTTTAATGCTCTTCAGAAATTCCAGGAATTCCTCATCTTGTTTTCTGTGCAGTTGTTCTGCTGCCTGCTGGCTCTGGGCAGGCTCCTGGAATGCAGCTGGCCACATGCACATCCTGGATGGTCGGTTTGGTTTAGGCACATGGGGTTTTCAGCATCAGAGGTACCTTCTGTCTTCTTCCATGTCACAGAAATTCATGTGCTCCACTTGAAAAGCACCGGAAATTTCTGCAAGCACACAGTTAATGGGCAGCAATCTCCCCCCTCTTCCTCTGCCTATCCAGGCCAGGACTAAAGGTCTGCTCCCTCACACCCCTGATCCAACTCAGGCTTTACAGAGCACGTGCAAAGAAAGGCAGCTCTGTGTTGGCTTAGGACTGGATGCATCTTCTCTGAAGAAGCACATGTGGACTTGAAGTTTTATGTGTTTGTTTCTCCCCTAACTGTAGCTTGTTCATCTCTCCATAAAAACCTGACTTTGACATGGCAGATCGATAGTCCTTGGCCTTTATGCATTTGCGTAATACATAATACCTCGAAATCCCAGGTAACACAGGCACAAGCCAAGGAGCAGAGGAAATTAGCTCTGTTATCAGCGATATCAGCTGATGATGAGGATGGAGAAGGAGAGGCACTGGTGTGATTTTATACCACCTCAGTTCAGGTGGTGCTGCTTTCTCTGTAAAGGGCAGAACTGTGACAGTCTGCAGGCTGGGAAACCACTGAATCTAACCAGGAGCAATCACACCTCTCGGAGTGTAAAATTCTCCAGGCAGCTGCCAAAGCCTTCTCTTTGCACATTCACACCAGTTTCAATAGTCTGTTTTTAAACTCTGTAGTTAAAAACATGCAGCTCCTGTGTGTCAATTTGCTCATGAAGGAGTGCTGAGCACTTCACATTGTTATTTACAACATCACAAAGAGCACGGTCATGTTGCCTAATCAGATGTCAGTGACTTGCACCCACACTGAGCTGATCTAAATAATTGCACGGTTTGCAGGACAGCAGCAGACAGGACACGGCAGATGGGAGATCACTCAGTCCCATGTAGTGAGTGATTCAATGGAGCAGTGAATTGTACTGTGTAGTAAATCACTGCTGACTTTATTTCCTGCACTTAACAAGCTGCTCATTAACTGGAAATATAATAACTAGGTTTGGAAGATTTGTGATGTAATCGTGTTTAGAATTCTGTATTCACTTCTGAAAGTTCGTGTGGATTTTTTCATTCAGCAGGACATTCTTTCTTTGTATGAGTCTAGAAAGGAATTCTGTTTTACATAGTATGACCTGTCTGTCCAGCAGCTCCTCTGTAGAATCTGCAAAGTTCCTGTGCATATGCAGATTACTCAATACACTGTTGCTGATCTTTCTCTGTAGCCTCTAGTTGGAAGACACTGATGCTTGATTTGCATTTCTAGTTATTACAAACCTGTCTTCAAATACTGTTCCCTGGCTAATAGCCATGTTGGATAAACTAGCATGGACAGTCTTGCCTTTGTGGCACCTGACCTCATTAGGGCTAAACAAGGTGACCCTGAGAATGCTCTTCTTGGTAAAAGTGCCTAAGTTCTATTTGTCTGTGCCGTCTGTGCTCCCCCAGCAGTCTGTCAGACCAGATTTCCTGTGTGGGCAGAGGACACCGAGAGCTCCAACCCTTGTAAGAGCCGTGCCTGGTGCGGTGCTCTTACCTCTGCCAGGCAACCGCCCAGCCCCAGCTCTAGCTACAAACACCGGAGTGGCAAACAAGGCATTTCCCACGTAGGCAAGGCTTGTGTAAGACCTGCAACAGCCACTGAGGCTGATAAACCAAGCTACCTATTCCTCTGGAGAGAAAAGGAAAGGAATGGCTGTGGTGAATGAGCTAGAAATCTCTCAGCACCATGTATTATCTCGGACAATCCCCATTAGCAGCTGCTTAGAGAAAAAAGCAAGAAACCCAAATGCTGGGTAATGTCCTTCCAGTTTCATGCAATTTGCAGTTGTGGGAGTTTCCCTCAGTTTCCTACTGAGTAAAGTGGCCCTCTGAACACTTTCTCCATCTGGAGCCTATCCGACAGTTCTCTAAAGTTTCTTTCTAAGTTTGGAATATCTTCCATGAGTGTCTCTCCCTCTTTCTCCAAGTTTATCATTAAATTCTGCAAGCCGTGTTTCGGGGTGTGGCAGACAGGGTTGCCCAAAGTATAGTTCAATAAATGGATGTGGATGTTGCTGAGAGCTGTGATTCCCAGTCCCTGCTGGGTGGAGTGTGGTAGCTGCAGATGGCAGGATCCTTGCCTGCCCCTGTGGCCCAGATTACTGCGGCTGAGGATGTGTGACACACAAAAAGGGGATGTTTGTCCTCAGCCGTGGCAGTTCACAACTTACTGACTGATGTAAATGTGCCAACAAGAGATTAACTAAAGCATAATATGTGTTCCAGTTGTTCTCATAAACTCCATTTGAGCTTGTCAGAATTTCCTCTCCCTGTTGCACTGCTGTTGTCTTGTAACTAACACCTGAGTTTATTTCTCCCAGGCCCCAAAGAATACTGATTCTTGAGGATATTTAAAAGCAGGGCCCAAGATACACTTGAGTTTGGGCTGGAGGACCAGAGATTGTAAGTCTGGCACAATGCTGTGTCGTATTACAGGAAGAAGCAGATTTTGCAGGATGGAATTTCCTTAGGGTCATATCTCAGACTGAAATCACAGAACATAGAATCATTTCAGTTGGAAAGACCTTTAGGATCATCAAGTCCAACCATTACCCAGTACTGCTAAAGCCACCACCAAACCACATCCCCGGGTAGCTCTACACAACTTTTAAATAACTCCAGGGATGGTGACCACCACTTTCCTGGGCAGCCTGTGCCAGTGCTTGAAATACAGACCCTCAAAGGATGAGGCATCATCAACCAAACCTATCCTCTCACTTCCAAGTGCAACATGAACTTCCCTGGTCAGCCCTCTCCAACATAAACTCAGGCCTGTCCATAAGATAAATTATTATTAATTTTATTAATAAAACTAATTCTTCATTCTACCCAAATGGCCTTACAAAATCTTGCAGAACAAAGCTATTAAAGGCAGATCTGCCATGAGAATCAAAACCACTGATGCTCTTCTCCTGCTCTTCTGAAGAAGTTGGCTCTTCAGGATAGAATTTGTGTTGCCATTTACATGAAGTAAATGATAGTTCTGTGTTTAGCTTTTGAATCCCAATAAAAAATGGCTCTGTATGGCACAAAATGTCCTTGCACGGACAGGAAGGGGATGAGTGAGTACCACAGGCGTGAGACATGTAAGTCACAGCACTATCAGAGGTGCTCTGCAGTGAGACATTAGGGTGGTGTACGAATCTGTAGGGAGCAGAGTCACATATGCCTAAATCCTTCTCTGTCCCACCAAGACTCCCACATCAAGGATACCCACCTGAGACTGCCAAGAATTTTGGAGTGAGGCTGTGGGCATGGTTTGGGTTCAGGCTCAGGCTCAGGTTTAGGTTTAGGTTTAGGTTTAGGTTTTCTTAGAGCCTGAGCTCTAGCATTTAGCATGAATTCTCAGTATAAACAGTGTCCGTTATGTTTCCTTTAACCTACTTCTGGGTTTTATATTGTTGGTCTTGTCTGTCTGAAAGTTTTGGGGTTTTACCACTTTTGCTGTAACTTTTGCTGTTTTTGAAAAAGTGCTTTACCATCCTGTGTGGGAAAATCCACAGCGCTGTCAGCCCTTATCAGATTTCTTGCTCAATGAGGTCAACTGGTATTTGGATATTGTTGTATTGTGTCTACAAAGGAACGGAAAAAGCATACGGCATGTAATCTGAAAGTAGCTGTGGTCTTAAAAGTCAGATTGGGCATAGAAAAAGGCTGTTAAATTTTTTTTTTTCAGAAGTCAGAAACTATGAAATAGCTAGAGATTTTTTTTTTACCTGCTCTATTTTCAACTTGTAAGAAAAAGGCGGCCAGGAAGAAATTACTGCCAGGACACAAAAACCCTGTGAATTCCCCACATGAGTAGGACATGCAAAATCTAAAGTGCTTCATTTCAGAGGCCTTATCTTTTGAATATCAGTTGTGACTAATACAGGTATATATATATATAACTGATATACATATATGTGTATATATATATATATATTCATAAGGTATGTTCTAATCATTACTAGCTAGAAACAAGTATTAGAGTAAATGTCAGTGTTAGTATATTAATTACTTTTACTTTTATGCATATGTGCATGTATTTATATTTACATTTTAAAAAACAGTGAGCTTCCTTTGTTGGCTGGTAACCCGTACTGGCTTCAGTTCAGCAGATCAAATCCATCCTTAAGGAAGTGTAGTGAAGAATTATGTCTTTCTCTCTGTCCTCACTTTAAATCCTTTATGCAGTATGGTTTGTTGCTGCAGTAGATCTGCCTGGCCCTAGGAAATCACCATGTTTTCTTTTCACTCGGTAATATTTCTAAAGAATACTGAAATTACTGAGTAATTAAGTTAATTCTGTGGTCTGCATGTAAATACTCATGATCCCAAGCAAACACAGAAATTACTTGGGAGTCTGCACAGTGTGGGAGCAACCTGTTAACCTGCAGTGTCTCAGTAACATCAGATATTTCACAAGCATGTGTGTGTAGTAGTTTCTATGGATCTCAATTTACTACCAACCTACTACAATCTGCTGGAATGACCTAATACTAATAACTCTTAGCAGTTACACTATTTTTGTATATAAATTATTCACTGGCTCTTAGCTAATTGATTACTCAATGCTGAGATATCACAGAGCTAACTATATCTTTATCACCAAACAGAAACAGTGGTGCTGCAAGATTAAAACCAAAATCATGAGGGGGGCCGGATGGGTAGTTCACAAATATGGGTACTTGACAAAATATGTACACACCTGTGTGGGCTGTTATTTTGTCCCACAGCAAGGACCAGTCTGTAGCATCCACATTGTCTAAAGGTAGCTCAGCTTTTGGTTCAGAGATGCATCTTTTCAGTGTAGATGCACAGTTGAGATAAGAAACAATTCCTGTGTGACTTTTAGTCCTCTATTCATATTATTCCTTTCTGTAGGTGATTTAATTAATTTACCTCTCCATTAACAACTATGCTCTGGTTCCCATAATATAGGTCAACTAATTAAGATATATAAAAATATTTCCCCAAGGTCATTTGTTTTGGGAACAGTGAATATGGGACAATTACTTTATGTGAAGAGTTCAGATCATTTCAGAAGAAGCAAAATATTATAAATGGTGACTTTGGTGGTGAAATATATTTCTAACAAAGATGTAGTCCTTCTGCTCAGAAGAATTTCCATAACAGCTGGAGCAAATCCATTAGACATTGCAGCAGGCACTACAATAACTTCAGTAAAGGGCACAAATATTGAGATGGGGTGGAGTGTATTACCTAAGTCCCTTATGCTTCTCAAAGTTACTTAGTTGGGCTTTGTTTGCAGCCATGAAATGTATTTTAAGAACTATTGTTGTTCTTTTGAGGCATTGCTCTCATTGGAAAAAAAAAAAACAAAATAAAGACTACAGGGCGGAGAAATCAGAACTGTTGTCTGTATCAACTAACAAATACTGTATCAACTAACAACAAGTTCTGTTGAAACGAATGTTCTTACATCCAGAATGTTCTTTTATTACATTTTAGGAGGTAAAGTACAGCAACTGACTCATTACTCAAATTTCATTTGAGCTGTTGCACAACCTCAGTTGAGAATACTTTTCAACTGAAAAAGGCCTTTTTAGCACTATGAGAAACAACAAAAAAATTCCTCTTAAATGCAATTATGTAGGTGGAATGGAAGTTTCTTCTACTCAGCTATTGACATGCTGTCATTTCTTTTCATTCCATAGCACTGAGATAATTTTGAGATTTTATAATTAGACCAGTCTTAGAATTTCTTGTAGTGATTTCTAATTCAAAACTGGATGTGATATTTATTGCTGATTCTGTTTCTACTGCAACAGTGAGACTTTCATCATATACTACCTACAAAGAAGATATCATTGCAAAAAAATATAGTCCTGTTAAATTTTATTTACATTCAGAAATAGAAATTTCACAGTACTTCAAACTGGCCAGAGTGCTGGACCAGAGAGGTTTTTACCACTGCGCTAATTTTTGCAAGCCAGTAAATTCTTCCCTCTGACTTTCCTTAAGTGTGAGTCTATCCAATGTTGATATTTTTTCTGTGTTTATGTTTCCATTACACTGCACACAGGTTCTTTCAGTCCTTATTATTGTGTTTGAAGCCTCAAGTATTAAAAGAGCCAGTATTTTCAATTTAAGTAGCTCTCTATCTATATTAGATACATTTATAAAAGTGATGAGAGTGGTTTTTTTAGTTAATTTTTAAAATTAAATATTTTGCTCTTGCATACCCATTTTCTGCTGTTCTGGCTGTTGAAAATACTCTCGTTCCATCTACTAGGCACCATATGTTTTTGTAAGACAGATATGGAGAGCTCATGCACATTTCTGCTGGTTCCACACCTGTCATGCAGTCAGGTTTTCTGCAGCACAATAATTTTGGAGCACCAGTTATGATTTAGGGGGCTTCTTTTCAGAAAAGCTCCCTGGTTTCTTTCTAATTGATGGCTTCAATTCCTCTTCTGAGAAAAGACTCCTTATCAGGACAGGCACGTGTGATAGCAATTCCTGGCATAGAAACAGGATCTGTGGGTAGAGGTGAGCCAATGAGTTTGTTAGAGAAACACAGCTATGGAAACAAAAATCCTGTATTAGTTTATATTGTCATCTGAGCAGGATGCACAAATAGTAACTGTATGAGGACAAAGCAATTGAGACTTAGCCAGAGGAGATATTAATAGATTGTGGTAATCTCTAGATAATATTCCTGCTTAGTGTTTCATTATATTTGATGGGGTTTTTTTAAGGCAGCACATATCACAGCAGAGAAACCATTCTACCAAAATTATTGTAACAGAGACTTGCAGAATGACCTGACAACCCTGGGGAGCTTGGCCAACCGTTCAGTTATGTTTCTTTTTCCTTCTGTTGTTAAAGAAGGAGGAAGGAGAAAGAGTTACTGAGATTAAATGGTCTGATATGTGTCTGCTTTATGGTCACTGTGGTGAGGCCCTTCCTAGAAGTGCGCTCTCAGTTACCCAAAGAAGCCAGCTCAGATAAATACCTACTGACAAAATTTTGTTGCAACAACACAATACAGTGCTGGGTAAGTTTATATTTATAACAACAATGCTGCTAATTGCTATTTGCACCATCCAAAGTGATATAAATAGCTACCTTTGATCTAAATACCAGCACAGGCAGGAGCTGATAGAGAAATGCATCTCTAAAAGTCAAGGGTGATAGGTAATAGCAGAATTTACTTCAGTTTCAAGGTTTCACTTACAACCTTGGCTAAAAACAGGTCTTTTCCCAATGCTTTGTTGTCCACTGCAGCTCCTACATTCTAACCCTTGTTGAGGAACTTCCTCTGTGAAATAATTTTTTTTCTTCACTGCAGCATGGCATGACTAACTTCCCAGAGACAGCACCATTGACAGAGGAGAAATTGTTTTCTTATTACTCTCTCCTTTCTTATCATCCATATTGTGCTGGCACTTCAGGGCTTCTCAAAGCTGGGTCATGGAAAGTAGCTCAATGTGTGAGATCTTAGTGGTGCTGCAGGGCCACAGCATATCACAGCTGCTGAAGTGAGAAAAACCAGCCCAAATGGCATCTCTGTAAAATCCCCCTTGTGGGAAATGTGGTCTTGGTGTATCCAAGGCCACGTTTCCTTAGAAACCCAGATCAATCATTCAAGGAAATGTGAGCTGCTTCATGCATTGTAATTAAGTTCCATACCGAGAAGTTTCCTTTGCTGGAGGAACATCTGACAACATCATATCAGTGAGTCTGCGTGTGATCCCTGCCACAAAGACACCCAAATTCTGCCAAGCAGGGGTGGCAGCGGGGGCCCTGCCATACTCAGGGCTTTGCCAGGTTGGTGGTGGCTGAGCTCTCTCTGCTAGGACATGTTTAACTCCCTCCACAGAGGGAAAGCTGGCCTTGACCTCCTGAGCAGTGTTTCACGTCACTATTTCCATGCCAGGAAAGCTACTGAGTCAGGTATTTCTGGGACCAGAATATTCTACCTTTGGCTAGCTCTGCTGGTTTGGTGAATCTTTTTGTTTCATGGGGGAAGGAGGAAGTATACTTGAGTGGAATAAGTTTTACTAGCAACAAGGATGCCTACAGATAGGACCTTAGGGATTTCTCAGATTCTGACCTTTAGGTCAGATGCCTAATCCTTTACCATCCCTGCTGAGATGGCCAGTTTGCTTGGGAATGTTCCTGGTGAGGAGTTATCCTTGTCAGAACTGCCCATAAACTTCAGCCAGCTCAGAGTTTTGTTGTGTTTGGACTGCTGCCATGCAAACCTCAAATTCTTGTAAAATTTCTCTGAAATGAATGAACAATACGTGTGGAAGTTCTCCCCTGCCCCTTTACCTCACACATCCCAGTTACACTAGAAATTACTTCTAACCTAGTCATGCATGTCAAAGGGGAAAAGGGGATGGGGAGAGCTGCCTGTGACAATAATCAATTGCTGCATCATATTTTTGTTAAATGTGATACTGGCAGCAGGTGTGTGCTAAGCTCCCCTCATTGCCCATGACAGTCATGGAGCAGCTCCAGTCTTGGCACAACCAGCAGTGGAACATTTTGGGGTGGGGTCTCCCAAGCTGTGGACACCTGAGGGGGAGCAGAGAGAGTCACCAGGAGCCCACAGGCAGTGCAGGAGTGGCCAGTGGGACCTGAGTGTGGTCAGGGGAGCACTGGTACAGCCCTCACCCACTGCCCTACTGTCTGCTAGACACTGCAATTTAAGGCATTATGCCAAGACAGCTATGAAATCCCAGCTATTTTATAACAAAATTTGAAACACCAGTTTCAAAGACCAGCTAAGGTCTGGTTTTCTCAGTATTCATAATGTTTCTCAAAAAGTGGTCCATAAAGGAGTAATAGCCTTTGAGACCTGAATAAGTGGTCTCCAGCTAGCCTACAAAACCACATTTCCTTGAAAAAGGACTGGGGAAGTCCAAAGGAAACCAGTGAATCTATTGTAGTAGCCAGGTAATACTTTAGTCAGTGCTTTTGCATTTCAAGCTGCAAGCTGAAATGTGGCTATTTTATTTTCAAATGCTTGGTCAAACCATTCAAATGAGGCTTTATCAGAAGTGTGGTTGTTTGTTTAACCTCAAAAAGGACATCCTAAAAAATTGTGGAGAATGAGGAAATCCCCTTATAGTGGATGCAGCAGTACAGTCATGACTCCTGATCGAAAGGGCTGATGGGGTCTGGCTGATGGTGTGGCTGTTGTGTGACACAAAAAGCCAGGTGACCAGGATCTGGCTGATGGGGTGACTGTTGGGTGCCACACAAAGCCAGGTAAGCAGGGTCTGGCTGATGGTGTGACTGTTGTGTGACACACAAAGCCAGGTGACCAGGGTCTGGCTGATGGTGTGGCTGTTGTGTGACACA